>CAJNOJ010000570.1:33889-44541 GCA_905250025.1 Adineta ricciae | reverse complement strand
AAAAATCCGATCCAGCTAAATATAAAGATATTATTAGGTCGCATCAATGTGAAACAAATCACGACAAAAGCTCCGGTGTAATGGAATCTCATCAGTTGTTTCTTCATCATCACCATCAGTTGTTTCTTCATCATCACCATCAGTTGTTTCTTCATCATCACCATCAGTTGTTTCTTCATCATCACCATCAGTTGTTTCAACCTCTTCATTATCATCGTCATTAACACCACTACTACCACCATCGCTATCACCATCGCTGCCACCATCACCATCGTCATTATCATTACCAGTATTTTGCTGCACAATACGACTTGCTTCTTTTCTTTTTTTTCTGTTCATTTCTTTTGATTCCGTATGAAGACGGCTGTTGTCGAAATGAATCATTGCTTGTTCAGTATAATGACCACGATAACCGCATTCAGCATTGAGTAAGTTAACTATACAAAAAATCGATGTTATATTTTAAAAGTTTCTGGCATTAAAATTCCAGCTAAAAGAAGTAATCAAAGTGTTTATAAAGTATTTACCTAGTGCTAAATAACCATCATTAAATATGATAACAGCAAGATGACAAGCAATTTGAAACGTTGTTCCAGACGATGCTTTATGTTTCGGTGACATGAGCCAGACAAGTGAATGGAATCCCTCATTGGGATTTGAACTTGATGCATCAATTACTCGAGTAAGACTTTCTCGAGAACATAAGTTCTTGAAAACTGGCTTGATAACATCGAGAACAGCGCGTGGTAAAGCATGTGATGTGTGGTCATATGAAGTTCCATCACGAATAGATTTCAAATAACCGCACCAGTCTACACTACACCATTCGTGATGAGGTTCGTTGTTGGTGGAATATTTATGCCAGAAGATGGCCCATGATCTTTGGCGCAACAAATTAAGATTGTTTTTGCATTTTTTAATGGTGGACCGAAACGCCATTTGAAGCCGAATAATTGCTTGAGCTAATATAAAAAACATCAAGATGTATCACCTATTTTCTTTCCAACATGTTCTGTCTAGGACAGACTCACCTGAAAGTCGATTTTTACCACCAATAGTTTTGCCATCCGATAATTTTTTTCTTCCAAGCTCTCGCTTTTTTGTTTCTAATGCTCTTTTCATTCTTTTGCTGAAGTGGTTCAAGTCTTCAATTTTCTTTATTTCTTTTCCTGAACAGATAAAAATATTTTTTGAAATAAAGCAAATTATTCTATACCTGGATATGGTGTTGTTTTTGACAGAACAGCAAATGTTTTTGAATCACCATCACCTACGTATCGTGTATAATAAACACTATACTTTGATAATGATCGCTTGAACATAGTAAGAACAGCATGAGATTCCATTACACCGGAGCTTTTGTCGTGATTTGTTTCACATTGATGCGACCTAATAATATCTTTATATTTAGCTGGATCGGATTTTTTAACAGATAGAGCACCTAAAAAAAAAGATATAATTAACAAAATACGAAAAAAAGAAACTCACCCATACACACATTACACGTTTTTGAGCATGTCTCAATATCAAGTACTTTCGGTGCTGAAACACAAGAAAGAACAGCTGCTGCACCTTGTCTACTTTGAAAGCCACGCGTCTGCCAAAACCCATCACCGCTAACCATTAGCTCTGTACTATTTGCAGCAGCTACAGCTTCTTCAACACCTTTTTGCATGGACCGATTTGAAAATGATTTTACTGAAGGTAATAAATTTTTATCCCATTTAGAGTATATTGCATCTTGAACTGGACTTGGCAGATTCATAATACCGACTAATTTTGATAAACCAGCATGTCTGAGTCCACATAGGTGTCCACCTATTTGTGATCTAACATTGATATCACGACGATTTGATGAAACTACTTTTGGACTCGTTTCTGAAAAAAACATTGAAAAGAAAAATAGTGTGGATTAACAATATACAGAGAGTTTTGTATTAAGAAGTCGCTTACCAATAGTGATTTTATTTGCACATGATGAACATTGAAAACATATAATCAAAAATAAACCTTCACGCTTGTTGATGTTCATTGTTCCATTCCAATGATTTCCACAAGCTTCGCAATTTGTCTTAGACATAAGAGAAAATAATATTTGATTTTGAATGATTGTATATCCATCCATAGGAATATTTATATTTGAATTTGATGATGTCGATGATAAATCTAATTTTTTCTTTTTGATAATCTTCTGTTGTGATGCAGAAGACGAACGTTTTAAAGATGTAGATGGATTTATTGTGGTTGTTTGTGTTGTTGATATAGGATTCGATTGTATTGATGATGCTGTTATTGGTTGTATACTTTGGTGAACGCGTTTTTTCATGATGGAACGTGTACCAAATCTAATCAAAAGTTTTTTTTTATGAGAAAATAAATCATAGAGACACTCACCGTCTTATACGTTTCTTGTTAGACATGATGCTTGAGATCGATTTCAGTTTAATATAAATTCTGGTAATAAGATAATTATGTAATCTAAACAAATATAAAATATAATGGTAAAGTCTGGATTTAATGTGATTTTTTTTAAAAACACACTGATGGAACTACACGCACATAGACAAAGAGAGAGAAAACAAATGTGGTATGCATCTTTGTACATGCTAAGGAGACAGCCAGACATCAGACAACATAAAGGAAAAGAGGAAAGAAAATAAAAACAAAACAAAGAAAAACGAAAACATCGAAAACGATATCATACAATGTGATCATCACATATCATACCGATCCGCCATTTGTTACTGTATTTTAGTTCTTTCCTTATCTCTTTTCAGTGACTATTAATACATTATGATAGCTTTCAATTTTTAGAACGGCGCGAAATACTTGAAATAATTATAATTGTTAATAAAAAAAGAGTTGAAGCAACTTATGATTACTTTAAGTGAAATATTTTCGTGCAATTTTACTAAATCTATGTCGTGGAGAGCAAAATCTTTTATTTAATAGCCATAATCATCATCACTGGTCTCGGTACTGCTTTTAATATCTTCATTTGTTGTTCTGTCATCGTCATCATCATCATCATCATCATCACTTTTTTCATCTTCTTCATCAGTTGTTTCTTCATCATCACCATCAGTTGTTTCTTCATCATCACCATCAGTTGTTTCTTCATCATCACCATCAGTTGTTTCTTCATCATCACCATCAGTTGTTTCTTCATCATCACCATCAGTTGTTTCTTCATCATCACCATCAGTTGTTTCAACCTCTTCATTATCATCGTCATTAACACCACTACTACCACCATCGCTATCACCATCGCTGCCANAGTACTTGGATGTATATATACTGATTTTTAAATTAGTCTAAATAGGAAAAGAGGAGATGAGAACACGCTAACACTTTGAGAAAAGCTCTGTTCTTATAATTTTGACCAGTACTGTAAGTACTACTCTCGTTATGGCCAAGCCGACGCGTAAGCGTATTTTTCTCAGTCAGCTTTGTATATAGACGTCCCCCGTGGAAGATGAGTGCTATAAATAGCTGGTACTTCAGTCATTTTTCTCATTATTTCAATAAACACAGTTACGAACACCTACTAATAATTAATTAGAGTATTACTTTAAAGTACTTTTCAGGCGAGCTTCATAGAATGCAGTATGATCTACCTCCAATCTGAACAATGACCCTTGACATAATCAATAGAGTGATTGACAGTACTTGACCAGCATAAAAAAACAATACATTGAAAGTAGAACATACTTCATCCTAATACAATCATTTCCCGGCTATAGCTCAGTGACTTATTGTCATCCGATTGAGAATTGTTCAATAATAATTCAGTATGCCTATACCTTCGACACATAATACAGTGCGCGAGTATATCAGTAAGTATGACATAGATTATCTTAGTCATTATCCTTCTAATACCATTGTGCATTACTTCAAACGTCATAGTTACACTAGTATATAGTACTGAAGAGGCGAAAGGAAATACATTCAGACAGTTTCATCTGTTCTTAATTTTGCTCATTCCTATCCATCCTCAATCATTTTCAGTCAGTTCCGTCGATTTTTCAGCTGTTCTTGACCATTCTAATCCATTCGCAAACGTTCACTGCTCTTCGAAGTCAATCGTAGGGGTTCGAATGAGATTTTCTCCCTTAACAGTGCTCTAATGCAGTACATCCGTATGATTCTCATTGACAATGGCAGATTTTTTTTTCAACAGTGATCTATCGTTGGATCAAGTATGTTGTCATTCTAACATACTCAACATACGGTAAAAATTTACGTCTGTCGATAGCGATCATCATTTAATGCTTTAAGATATTATAACAACAAATATAGTTTTATTTTTCCTCTCTTCATTCTTTTTCCATCAAATTCAACTGCTCTCAAATACTTTTCATAATTTTATCTTTTCATCTTTACAAGCAATACAAATCAACTATACTTTATAATACGATATAATCAGCAGTGTTGTTTTTACATAATTATTTCTGTATATATCGTATCATAGAGTATAGTTGATTTGCATTGTTTGTAAAGATGAAAAGATAAAATTATGAAAAGTATTTGAGAGCAGTTGAATTGAATGGAAAAAGGATGAAGAGAGGAGAAATAAAATTATATTTGCTGTTATAATATCCTCAACCATTAAATGACGATCGCTACCAGCAGACGTAAATTTTTACCGTATGTTTAGTATGCTATAACGGCAACAGACTCCATGTGAGAATGGATTACTGTTGGAGACGTGCATTACTGTTAACAGTAATCGAACGAATGTGCTTTGTTAAAGCACAGTACTAATGCAGTTGCAGGGGTTGAAGTAACGTTTATAGCTATCAGACGTTATGTTAACAAAAGATTGTATAGCTGTATTGAAAGTATAACATAATTTTTCTCAAAGTAAAAAATTTTTATGTGTAATTGAAAGAATTTAAAATAGTACGTTATAGTACTTTCAGATTTAAGAATAGTTACTATTGTCACCATACAAGTTATACGACTAACTGGATGTCTTAGTACTTTTTAGTACTTATCATGCAGTACTATCCGAGACTTTTGATACTTTTTATAGTAATAAAAAGTACTTTTTACATATAAGTATACTAATAGTCACTTAACCCTTTGAGGACGGTGGGACATACGTTGTCCCACCTATTTTTCAGTAACGAAAAAATGTTTTGTTCAAATTAATTTGTTAAATATATGAGGTCATTAAGGTCATAGACATCTATATTTATTATCATATATTTTTCTTTCTCTCTTCTGTCTCTCATACAGGTCCTCTCAAATATTCTTTTTTCTTGTGACTATCATACAATGACGTCATGATTTCTATCTTTTTCTCTCTTGATCGCAAGTCTAAAAGAAATTGGCTTCGTATTTTCATTTATTTTTTAAATGCATCTATTTCCAACTCATTTATTTGTTATAATCAGTTAACTCAGGATAAACTAACATATTTGAACTACATGATTTCATTGGCAAAGTCTCTGTGCCATGGTAATGAACGATCAAGTCGTGGAAGACCCCCTTCTGAAAAACCTAAACCAACACCATCAAAAACTGTTCTAAAATTTAACAATGAAATGCATTTGCCTGTGAAAGTAAAGAGAAGAAGGTGTGCTTATTGTAGCAGTAAAAAAGCGGAGATTCGGTCTAATATAGAATGTTCCACTTGTAAATTAGCATTTTGTTTAAAAGACGAAAAAAATTGTTTTTTCGATTATCATAAGGTTTTTATGTAACTATTTTGACTTAAAATAAAATAAAAAGTTTAAAAAATGTTTTTTCGACTTAAAAAGAATTCCGTCCTTAAAGGGTTAAAAAGGTTCACTTATAAGTATTTTTTTCACTTGATAAAAAACTATCAAAAGTACTTTTTAGTAAACTAATGGAGCTAAAATTTTTACATGAGATTACTTCGATCATTATTTGATAAACATGTCCGTTCAACGACAATTGTTGATGGTGTTGATCTCATTCGTCGTCTACAAACTTATATTGCAAATGGATATTTAAAATCAACAACTTATCTGTGTACATTTGATATTACCGATTTATATACGATGTTACCTCAAGAAGAATCGTTGGATATTCTGACTGAATTTCTCTTACAATATGGCTACCAGAAAATAAGAGGAGTTCCAATTGATGCTATTCGAAAATTAGGTCGTCTAGTTCTCACAGAAAATGTATTTATTTACAAAAAGAAATTCTATCGACAAGTGATCGGTGGTGCAATGGGTTCGGCATTTACTTTAACTCTGGCTAATATCTTTATGTGAAAAGATACATCGAATGAATCGTTGGACAAAATTAATGAAATGTTAGATCTAGCCAATGGTTTGCATCCGAATATCAAACTTGTGCGTCAAGTTGGATCAAGTGTATCATTCTTAGATTTGCTTATCAAAAATAAGAACGGTATTTTGGATACATTAGTTTATTACAAAGAAGCGACTGAATCATATATTGTACCTTTTAAATCCGATCATCCAAAACATGTTTTTCGAAATACCATTAATACTGCTCTACTACGCGCAGTTCGATATTGTTCAACATTATCAGCATTCGAAGACGAACGACGTTCTATCGAATTAATATTATTATTCATACTCAGTTGAAAAACTCCCTGTGTGAAAACAAACTGAACTCAACTTTATCACATAACGGCGGACTCAAGTCAATTCGAAACAACACGCCAACTATTACTAAACCAGCTTACCGCGCCAGAAATAGCATTACAAACAAGATTCACCAATGCAATAAATTGCAACGCTGAAAGAGCAATAGGGCGCTGCAAGTGGACCCGGACCCGATCGGGTCCGGGTCCGGGTCCAATAATTCTTTTTTTCACCGGGTCTGGGTCCGGGTCCGGGTCTGGGTCCGAAAAAAAGTGGACCCGCAGCGCCGTAATCGATTACGTTGACGTTGATAATGAACAATATTAGAATATGGATACACAAAAAGATCTTTGTATAGCACCTTGTCTACCGGTAACCAATTAAAAGTAGCCACGACTTCGATTCTTTAAATTTTGTATGTACAGAGGGTGCTGAACATTGTAAAAAAAAATCCGGGTCTAGACCCGGTCGGGTCCAAGATTTTTACTTTTTACGGGTTCGGGTCGGGTCCGGGTCCGGGTCCGGGTCCGAAAAAAAGTGGACCCGCAGCGCCCTAAAGAGCAACTAATCAATCCCTTGTTGGAACAGGACTGAAAAAGCCATCGAAATGGGATAATAATTTAATTATTCACTACACCTATGAGAATCGATTAGCTCATTACAAAAAAGATATTCATCAGATACGGAATGATCTATTTCGTCAGACAGCAGTTACACAAACAAGACTTATTGTCGGCACACGAAACAATCCCAATCTTGCTAAACGACTTGTGTATCAACGAACCTGTCCCAAACGCACTAAACGGCACAATGAGAAATAGAAAAGCAGAAAACATAAGCTTCTACTTCAGATCAAATTCAATAGAGAATCATACGTTCCTTTATAATGATGAAAATAATCATAAAAACAATTCAACATTATTCTTGGCAGCATATTTCATAACACATTGTGAAACTCTCTATGAATAAATAAAAGAATTAAAACACCAATATACTTTCTCACTTTCAAATAGTATCAATCACATCTATTGTTCTATACATAGCAGAACAGATGCACAGTCTAATCTACACGATGAAATCCTTTAGCAAAGTCAATATCGCAATCGTAGAATGTCGGATTCCTACCATTACATATATTGATTTTTATATTTAGAACTTAACTTTTGGAAAAACATTATCTATTTTGTTTTCTATATTTTAGATTATCTATTATCATTCGACAATCAAAACTACATTGATCCAATGACAACTGATAATTCAAACAATAATATCAATCTTGATAGCATCTGTGAAGAACTGATCAATAATACCGAGTTTCGGCAACAATATGATCAATCATATTTACAACAAACTACAACAGGAATCGAAACAACAAGTATTACTACTACGAATAATAACAAGAAAAATGACTCATCTATTGAAACGACGCCTAATTCATTAGATATAGCCTATCTTCAAGTAAATATAATGTTCTTCTTTCTCTCTATCGGATAAGACACACTATTATTTTGTTGACTATAACATAGGACTCTCATGCGATCGAAAAAAATAGTTCACTTCCTTCATCTCAATCACAAAGTAACATTTCAAAATAGTAAACTAGTTTTTATTCGATCTTCAACGCTCATATTCAGGTCAAACTACGATACAGGTATCTTCGTGTCTTCATAATATACTTGACACAATTACCGTGCGAAGCAGTGAAACTATTACATCATCACTCTCGACAGGACAAATCACTTTTCAAACGGTAAGTACAACCACTACCGGCACAGTGCAAAACCGGCCAACACAAATACTAACCGTTAACATGCCCGATGAAACACCATCTAGGAAATCAACTGGTACACTGTCCATGACTCCTATAGGCCATAAATCAGTCGGCACTATGCCAAGGACGCCACCAAGTTTCAAAACAACTAGTATCCAGTCAGAAACACCAACAACGATACCCAGCAAACTCTTGCAAACGGCCCTACATTCACCAACTATTCATATTGATATAGGCAGTCTTAAGCCCGAAGAAATGATCGTCACAATTCACAACACGTCCACCACAACACCGAACCACAGCAACACAATTAACTGAACAAATAACATTTCCGAAAACACATTGACACAAAAAGACAACTATCTGTACACCTTGCTTTCTAAATAAATACTTCCCATTTACTACCATTCTCATTCTTCTAACACCACAGACTACTCTATCCAGTAAACAAACGTTAAAATATTACTCGTTCTCGTCTTCAGCATCCGAGTACAAGCGAGCAACATAATAGTCTGACAACTACATACAAAATCATAGCAATTATTCCAAAAAACTCGTTCCCACTACACTGCTTCCGTCATCCTCCAAACCATATATCGCGTCTACAAAAAACATTCTTTTGATGGTTACACAGTCTAAACTACCTGATGAGACTGCTTCAGCAATAGTCGAACCGCGTCGTAGAATTGCTTGACTCACACCCTCACAAATGTTCGATATGCAACTAATATCTTAGTTGGAGAGAAAATCAAATAGTTTAACGGTAGAATAGCCGACCGGTTATCGGAAGATGTAGGTTCGATTCCTGCTTTGATTTCATGATCTTTCTTTGTAAGTTGTTCGTACTTGTCTAGACATATCACTGTGGTTGCATTTGTTCTAAATTAATCGATATCTGTGAACAGACGATATGGTTGTTTGACTTTGAACTCGTTTAAATATTACTTTTAAANTTTTTTCTATGAATTCTTTCGTCTTATTGATATCTCAGATCTCTGGGCACCTTCATTCATGATTTCTAAGATTGTTAGTGTCTTTTTTCGAAAAGTACGATAACAGTTGTATGTAGGCCTGCGACAGTTCCCGTTTAGTTCTAAGAACTGTAACTATAAAATAGTTGAAGTTCAAAAGAACTGTAAAGAATTAAAAGTTCTATTTGAAACGAACTATAACTGTCGAACAGTTCTAGTTCAAAAGAACTGACTTTCGATCAGTTCTATTTCAAAAGAACTAGCCATATGAATTAGTTCAAGTTCAGAGGAACTGTCATGCGGTGCTAGTTCCTATTCAAAGAATCGAAAAAGAACTTCAAGCTATAGAATATTACAAAAAATGCATTATCAAACTAGGATATAAATTTAATCAGGCACCATTCGTATTTCACTTAGTAAAACGAATGTGAGTCGAAAATAAATCTAGTAGATTATGAACAAGATATGCATATACATTGGATTCATTTTCATATAATTCTTGGCTAAATTTAGAACCAATGCTGAACGGGTGTTAAATGCAATTGACGATAAACGATAGAGATAAACGAATAATACATTAATGACAGAAAAACGAACAAACAAAGAGATAGTAGAAGAGAAAGAACAGCTTGACATACAGATGTATATATGAATGCACTTGTAACACTTTGAAATAAACCGATATGCATCTATCAAGATTATTTTAACTCGAGATCTGGAATAATCTATTAATTCGCGTCAAATAACTTATGAAGGAGAAAATCCAAACATAACTAGAAGGTAATTCCAATATTATCTATCCCCTTAACCTATTATATGCAGGCTCTTCTAACGTTGAGAAAGAACGATAAAAAAATACAAAATTGTACTCTTGCGTTCTGTCTGTGTATATCATCGATAGAGCAGAATGAATTCTTTTCGTTCTGATTGAAAACAGCGGCTTTTAAGCGGTAATCTACCCTTCAAACAACAAACAAGGAAAAATCCGCACATACGTTCTATAGAAGAGAAAGAACAGTAAAATCAAATAAGATATCAATGATCTTAATGTAAATAAATGAGAAACAGATGAAACGATATTCAAATGGAATTTTCCTAAATTTTACACATCTATCTTGGTGGTTTTTTCCCTGTGCTTTTTCCTCTATATATAGCAGTTTATTTTCTTTAACTTAACATGAAACTGGAGTTTAAATACAATATTTGGAACAGAACTAAGGAATATCATCAATATTCAAAATCCATGGTTAAACCACCGTCAAAATCCATTGTTGAAAAGGGAAAGTCAACAGATACAAGAGTCTCAATTGCGGCAAGCATCCA
>CAJNOJ010000570.1:0-29971 GCA_905250025.1 Adineta ricciae | reverse complement strand
AACTGCCCGATTCGAGTTCGAATATAAATGGAAATTTCGAAAATATTTCTTATCCTAAAATTGATGCTGAAAGAAAACATAATTAGTTTTAGTTTTCCCTATTTATAATCCATATTTAAAAAAGTTCGTTGAAAACCGGACGATTTTTATTGGTCGTATATATATGTCGCAGGACAGATTGGAATGTAGTTGAATTCAGAATCGTCCTAGTTCAGATTGGAATTCTAATTTGAACTAGGACATTTTGGGATCCTAATTCTTACTAGTACGATATAGAATGATCTTATTGCGAACTAGTTCAGTTTGGAATTCTAATTTGAACTAGGATTTTTTGAGATTCTAATGCGAACTAGTCATACCGGACTAGTACAGATTAGAATTCTTATGAGAACTAGTTCAGAATGGAATGCATGCCTGTAAGACTGCTATGCAGATATAAACGGAAGATCAATTTTGGAGGATAGATTCGTATTATATATAATTATGTAAAATAGCTGAATTGCATAAATCATACCGATAAACTTTAAATGGAAGAGGCATTCTATTCAAAAGTAAATGCATATATTGAAGCCCTTAATAAAAGAAAACGAATATATAATATTGATGACATTGTGGGGTTGAAAGTTTCCGATGTTGATCGTACTCATACTTCATCGACAATATTACCGTGCAAGATTGTTCGTTCAAGTGATCAAACTGGAGAAACATTATATACAGTAGCTAGTAAAAATGGTATTATGAAAGAATGCTTCCAATCTTCCATGTTCCTTGATTTGACCACGTCTAATTTTGCATCATTGCGTGATATGAACACTGAATCTTTACCTTCTATTACATTTATACAAGCATGTCAACTTTACACAAATTTCAAAAATAGTGATACATGTAAATGTGCTGGTGATTGCAGCACAAATCGATGTCAATGCAAACGAAAGAAGATAAAATGCTGTTCAAAATGCCATAATGGCAATGGTGAAAAATGCAAAAACTGTTAGTCATGTGTGAAATTTTCGTTATTTTTTCCATTACTAAAAAAATTCATTTTTTGTGTTAGAAATATTAGATAAAATTTGTTCCATTCTGAACTAGTTCTCATAAGAATTCTAATCTGTACTAGTCCGGTATGACTAGTTCGCATTAGAATCTCAAAAAATCCTAGTTCAAATTAGAATTCCAATCTGAACTAGGACGATTCTGAATTCAACTACATTCCAATCTGTCCTGCGACATATATATTACATGTGAATAAGATAGAAACATCTTAGGTGAGAAAATAAGGGGTAAATTCATAAAAAATAAGAGAACTCACGATATATGGGATGAAACCAAATACAAAGTGTAAAATAAAAAGAATAATAACGCTGACGGATTGGGTAAATAGAGTATGACATTTCCTTGCATTTCATATATATGAAAATGTAAAAAAACAACATAAGAAGACAATAAGGTATTACTTCAATATCTTGATTAATTTATTTTATGAAAAAACATTAACTATTGCTTTCTGCGTTACAAAAAAATAACTGATTACATTCTCGATTTTTTCTTTTTTCCTTTGATACGTTTTTCAATGGCTAAAAGCCATGTGCTGACATTAACAATATATCGAGCAGTACCTGCTGAATCCCAATTACAATACAATTTAGTAAATCCGCAATCCAATGCTAAACGACCTTCAACTGAACCTGAAGATGGATCATAAAGACCAATGGTCGGCTGACCATCAGTAGCTGTGGCGACGTTAATAAATTGTTTTCGACTTTCTGCTGTTGGATAAACTGGATGACAAATCGTAATACCTTCAAATAGTTGTTGAATACCAGTAAAAATCAAATGTCCACCATAATGACCCGCTTTATCATGTCCATTTTCCATAAATGTAAGTGTTTTCGAACCATCATAATTTCCATCGAGTGTGATACCAAATTTTGCTTTTAAAAATTCGGATGCATGACATATGAAAGGAATGTTGTCAGCAAATAAGAAAATAGCACCACCAGCTGAATGATATTTCATTAGAGCTGATGTAAATGCACTATTTTGTATAGAACTCGTACTAATGATCCATGCTATTTGATGACGATTAAGTTGTAATTCAGTGATACATTCATTTTCAGATTGAACATGTTTCACTTGAAAACCTTTAATTTTTAACGCATCGATTGGTACTCTAATCGCTGCTTCATTAAATTGAGAATCTTTGTAGAATTGGGCAATTAAAATACTAAAATCTTTGAAAGCTCCATCTTTACCTAAATCATAATTTGCTCCTTTCGGATTACCGTATTGATCATATTGTGCTGCATTATTAATCGTACTTTTACCAGCATCTGCATTATAGAAATCTAACATTGACTCTTCATCATCAGATTCATCAGCTGAATCAGCTATCCAATCGTAAGACCCGTTAACATTTGTTGTTCGTTTATTCGTGTGATCAGAACTGCGTACATTTGTGGTAGTTAATATTCTAGGTGATGATGATAATTTGTCTTCTGTTGAAGTTTTTCTAGTTTGTTGCAAAGTATGAGATTTATGATTGTCATATGATGATATTTTTTCTAAAAATAGAATAAAAATAGAAGAATATGTAATACTAAAATCGAACAGTATAGCATACCTGATGAATTTCTATCACTAATCGGTATATCAATATGTTCACCATGTGAATATTTAATTCTATGATCAGGCTTTTTATCCCTACATGCCGTCCCTCTCTCACATGGATACAATAAATAAGGATAATCAGCATGTCTATAAGCATATCGATGAACGGGATCAGTGATCTTTTTACAATTACCATCATGAATGCATCTTGGTGCTCCAGTTTTAATATGTAAAAATTGTTCAGAATGAGACTTATCATCTATTTTTTTACATAGTTCCGCATAACGGCAAATATGAAAATATTTTTGATTATGTTGTAATGATGTCTCCTTCGAATATTGATCGAGACAATTAATCGAATATCTACATAATTGTCGAATATATTGAGGATCAGATTTATCCGCTGTAGATATATGTGATGAACCAAAAGGATTCATATTTCGAACAAATTGTCCTAACTTATTCAATGGTCCTGTTCGTGAAATAGTCTTTGTATTATTTTTTTCTTCTTTATTTACTATCGATGAATCATGCAATAATGAAAATTCCGAATGTTCTTTTGATACATCACCCATTTTTACATTGTTAATATCATTGACAAATTTTTTGTCGAATTTAGGATGTGCTTCAGGAATTTGTTCATGACTGATAAGAAGATTTCGAACAGATATATTTTGATTACCAGAACTGATATGAACGTAATTCAGTATTGATACATCAAGTTCGTCTTTTTTAAATGTATAATTTAAAGCTATATGATTATAAATTCCATTAACACCAGCATGTGTTAATGAGACTTCACCAGTTTTGCGATTGATTTTTAATGAATAAAGAATATAATAATTTGGATTACAACCTTTATGAAATGTATTTGAACCAGTTTTAAATTGTTTTCTCTGCAGAACAATATCGTGACTTGTAGGTGGTGAATTACTAATATATGTATAACGTTCATCATACCCAATTTCTGTACCAGTACTAGTAGCTAATGAAGCAATGTAACAGGTAAGATAAACAAGATTTTTTTGTACTTTATCAGCTTGTATCCTTTCATTAGTTAATATTAACATAAAATCCCCACCAATAACTTTCCAATAGATATAAACACAATCATCAGAATTTGATTGACTTTTTGATAATAAATATTTCGATTGCGAAATTGTTGTTGGACTAGAAACATACGTGTGAAAACGGGATGGTGGCATAGTAAATGTTATACCATAATATTTTAAAGGTTCTTCAGTATATATTGTTTCTTTTTGTTCATTTATTAATCGCTGAAGTTGTTCAATAACGTACTTGTAATATTCTTGACGTGATGGATCGGGTGCAGCAAAAGCCATTAATTCAACATTAAGATTAACAACATGTTTAGTTACAGTTAATTTCTTTCCAAATATTTCCTGTGCATTTTGTTGTGAAACAAGAGACAATGAGTTAAATACGTTTTTCGGCATATATATATGATCAACATAACTAAGAGGAATCAATTGTGGTAAATGAGTTTCAATAATTTGATGTGAATCGACGGTTTCCCATCGCTGAATTATATTTTTTAGATCCGCTTTCATTGGTCTTTTTTCTCCTCCGGTAATAGCCATAAGTTCTAATGCAGTAATAGTTTCATAACCTCGCACGGAACAATGAAGTTTTGTTTGATGATACACCTTTAATCGCTCATCGTCTGTGCTAAGATCTTGAAGCCATGGGCGAAATTTATAAACTTTTGGTGATTTATCAGGTGTTGGCGATGTATATGTTGTAGCCGCTTGCATAGTAAAATTTGAATCTGGGTGTAACATAATCTCACGTTTAAATACAATAACAATATCACCATAATAATGACCTGTGTGAGGACCAAGAATAGCAAATACATGATGATTTGTTTTTAATTCAACATCACGTTCAAATCCGATGCCTGTTTTGTTTGATTGAAGTATAAATGATGCTTTAACTACTTCTATTACACAATTACGAATTTCATCAATTTCTTTAGGAATAAGTGCGACTTGTATTATTTGTTCTTTTAAATCAATTTGATATTGTATTTGTGATTTACCTTTAGTTGATACCTTATTAATTTCAGTATTTTTTTTATGAAATTCCATTTCAACAAGTGCATCAATAAATTCACGAACATTATCCTGTACAGCAGGTACATGTTTTGAAACAATTTTACGTACATTGTTATGTTGATTAGCGGTATGTGCAACAAATTTTTCTTCCTGTAATTTATCCATATGTGCTCGACTCATGACATGACCATGAACGAGAATAGATTCGAAAATAGATTTCGAACATCGATGAACAGGCAAAAGAGCTCGAATCCAATTAAATAAATCATCTGAAATTGAGATATCTGACCATCTGATTTTGTGTTTTTTTTCAAAGTATTTTTGTAAATTTTTAATCATATAGTCTTGATTGAATATAAAATCTGTTGTGTCATTTAAGCCAGAATATTGTGCAACACCAAGAAAATCTTGTCGATAATTGTGACGAAATCTAATCGTATGCAATGAATTCTTCAAATCTCGACAATCAGCAGCTGAATAACGACATTCAAGTCGAATATCTCGCACACCAGTATGTGTGAATGATTCCAGATGATCTTCATTTGTTAATAAGTGACAATTTGTGTCGCCATAAGGACACATTTCTCGTGCAATATGTATTGTTGTTGATAAATGTTTTGGTGATGTATCAATACATTGACGACCCCATGGACATACATGAGAATAATGAAGACAATGATTTTCAAGATCTTGACGTAAATTATTTGATTGTAAATATTCAACAAATAATTCACAAGAAAATGGGGTTTGAGAACAAGGAGTCTTAAACGGATGTGATTCATGTTTAATATGATCTTGATCATGAAAACGAATGCAATTACCACTAAATCGACATGAATTTTGACAATGGCGATATTTCAACTGATGTTCTTTGATCATTTTTAAATTTAATTGACAATCTATTCCATCTCGACATAATGACACATGTCGAAATTTTTTTAAATGAAATGTGTTCATATTAGTACATAATCCACTTTCAACACAGAAATTTGGATGAATATAATCAATCATATGTTGTTGATTATCAACAGATTGGCAATAACCACCTTCATCACATGTTCGACGATGAGTAAATGATTGAAAATGAACGTCATTATCTATGTCGGGACATTCCGATTCTATTGGACATAATGATGGATGACTATATGAACGACGATGTTTAGTATCATATAAATTTCGACAATTTGAACCATATTCACATAATGGTAATTCTAATATACTTACATTATCAAAACGTACTAATTTACCTTTATTTTGTGATTCTATTATATAATAAGGTCCTATGGCCATTCCAACACTTATATTTATTACAGGACGAACAGAAAGACCATCTAATACTTTTTGGAATGGAAGAAAATTTCCATTTGGATTCATTTGATTGCCAGTATTATGATCATCAATAATTGAGAAAATAATACTTCGAAAAAACCCAGCATATTGAATAATAACTGATTTGAATATCAAAGCAATATGTTCAGGTCTAAAAATTCAAAGAATTAGATAAAAACAAGTGGCACACTAAACTGCTACTGATTCTCTACTGTATTATCAATGTTAATATTTAATTAAAATTTCGTTAAAGAAAATATTTGTAATGAAAAATACTTACGGATTTTGAAATGCACCACATCCAAAAGCAGAAAGTATCAGACAATCGTGACCATGTTGATGTGCAATGGCAAAAAAGTTTTCAATTTTCTTTCGCGTATCAATAGCATATTTTAACGAGAGACGATTATTATCATGAACAGGTGGTTTTCGAAAGGCAGCAATTGCTAATGAACAAACATTATAAAGGGGTTTCGACAGAAATGGATAACCAGTATCTTCTGTTCCTCGTAGAACAGTAATACCTGATGTATAAATACCACCATATTCATCTATTGGATATAAAGATTGTTGTTTAATACTTAATGGTTTTAATTTGGTTGTTTCTGAACAATGAAACCATTGACAACTATTTAATTGATTTTCTTGATAAGAAAGAGTTGGATCAAGACTAAGATAATAATTTGAACGACGAAAGAGATTTTCTTCTTGAGCACCATCACCTTTTCGATAACCTCCACCGGGTGTCGAAGCATTAGCCATATTCAGAAGAAGTGGCTTATAACCATTGACTACTTGTTTTTCGTATGAAATAAGACAATCTTCATTTATTACTCGAATATTAGTTGATTCAAATAATGGTAATCGACTATTTGTTTCTGATGATTTAATTAATTTCGATTGATGATTATAAACAATTGTAATAAGTGGTTTTAGTGATTCAATTTCAATTCCCGTTTTCTTTGTTTTATCTTCGAGTTCATATTTTTTTGCTCGTATAGCTCCCATAGTTTTTAACATAACTGTAATACGAAGCATCCGACGAATTATATCTGTTTTACGCCGTTCATTTGTATCACTAGGAATTTGTTTAAATTGTTCTAACCAAATTTTTGAATTCCATTTATAACGAAATATTGGATGACATGGATCAAATTGTGTTATATCAGGTTTATAATCAAACATTCGAGTACTATACCAATTCTCTTCATTAATATCAATATCTTCAGGATTAATGACTGCATTATATGTATATGGAAGAATTTGTAATCTTAATTGATTTTCATTATGAGTTATCTCAATAAAACGAATATTTAAACATTTATCATAAACATGAGGATCAGTTATTTCAATAACAAGATTTTCATGAACACGTTTATAATCATTCTGTTTAATTGAATTTTGAAATATTTTATGATTAAGAATCGTTGATGATGAAAGATCATTTGGTATTGGTTTAACAATTAATTTACAAGAAATATTTGTTGTTTTAAATACTGATTCATTTTGAATATTAACAAATTTCATTAATAACCATTGATATATTGTTACTGATGTAATAATAACAGCATTTGATGTTTCTTCATTATATTGAATATAAAAGAGTGATTTAAATGTTTTTATTTCAGATGATAATGATGAATATTGTCGATAGAGTTCATCAGCTTTTTCTTGACAATAATTCCGATCAGTTCGTAAACGATCATTCATTTTAAGTTGTGTTATAATATAACAAAATAATTGTTCAGATGTTATTTTGGGATTTGAACGAGGAATATCTTCTAAATAACAACAATCAGCTTGAAGAACTATCCGACCAATTTCATCATTAATAGAAATAATTCGATGTTCTAATGCTGATTGAACTTCTTGAATGGAAAACATTGTTATTTTAATAATATTTGAAAATTGTATTGATAAAATTTCACATTTAGGCGAACTTTCTGATCCAAAGACATTCATCCACCGTTGAACAATAGTTTTATTTGTTAATTGCATTGGTTTATCGAATATTAAATAACATATAATCTCTAAATCTTCAGCAAAATTTATTTCCAATTTATATTCTGGATGTATTACAATTGATTGAAGTTTATCAACTAAATAAGATTTATCCTTTTCATGTATATAAATAATACCAACACCAATATCTGTGAAACATTCAATTCTTGATACTTTAATTTTATATAAATCATCTAATCGTGTAGATATAGTTTCTTCTAGATTGATATCTGAATCGATTATTGGTAAATTTGGAATATATATTTTGATCAATGAATCTTCCGGTTTAATCGATGGTGATGAATATGTATCTATTTGTTCATCTATTCAAGAAAAGATTAAAATTATATTTCACAATTTTGAAGTTTAATTTACATTGACATTCATCTTTCGATAGAGTGCAGTAGACAAGTTGATACAAGTCTAATTAAAAGTGGCAGAATGTAAACTGAAATCAGAGATGTTCATCGCGATTCAGGATTAACCTCTACTACGCGCGATGCCTTATTAAAAAAACGTCAACACGCAGCTGCCGCGGTAGTTTTCATAAAAAAGCTTTTAAACTTGATTGATACATCTGTATTGGACCGGGAATAATACTGTCGTGACGGCAGCGGTAGTGCCGCGATGAACATCTCTGAATCAAATTCAATCTTTTATATCGATGTTCGGTTAGTACCATGAAAGCTAACACGACAAACTAAAATTTAACTAAAACTTTTTGTATTAATGAATTCCCGCTCATGAAAGCTAGTCCATTCTATTTAGAATTGAATTCTAAACCGAATGTGATACTTCTATTCATGAGAAAACAGTTGCGAAGATTTCATCTGGATTTTCCATGCAGAAGAAAAACAATGATCTAGGTAAAATTTTCCCAATTGTTTCACAATGAATATAAGTATTACATTCGATGCGGATTTAAATTCTGAACAGAATGAACTATTTTTTTACGCACAGAAATTCATTTTTAGAATGATTTAAAGCTAAATCTCGGTTTTTCGTGTTAGTTTCGCATAGGCTTCTTTTGATAGTATTTGATTTTTTAATTAAATTTCGAAGTTTCGGTGCTACTACGAGTCTATTTTTAAGAACATGATGTTGGATTCTCTTTTTTTTCATCACGTCGCTTTCACCGCCGCAAGGGTGTATCAAATTATCTACTGCACTCTATCGAAAGATGAATGTTAATGTAAATTAATCTTCAAAATTGTGAAATTAAATCTGGTGGTGGTGAAAGAGGCGCAATAAAAAAAGAAGAAAATGCAACATCATATTGTTGAAAATGGACTCACAGTAGTACCGAAACATCGAAATTCAAACGAAAAATTAAATGATATGAAAAGATTGCATTTGATTATACATTCATTCACTTATAATTAGACTTGTATAAATACTGTAGTTATCCGTTTTTGAGTTATTTTGTACTAACTTGTCGAAGTGTTTTGCGACACTGATGAATTATTTAAAGTTAATTGTGATGAAAATCGTCTAAGATTGTAATCAATGTTATCTGTAGATTGATTGGAATTTTGAAGTGAAGAATCATTGAAATTCGACGATGATAACTGTTTTTCCGTATTTAGATATTCATTACGTTTAGATAATAACTTTTTATATTGAACTTCTGAAATTAATTCAATAACATTGTTATCTTCAAGACCGCCATCCCATCCATATTTAGCTAAAGAATTAAGTGTTATTTCAAGAAGATTTCGACGTGTTTGATTTATTTTACAATCTTCAAATAATGTTACTAATGGTTGACGAAAACATTCACGTAATGCAAGAAATAAAACGCTATCGTAAGCATTCATGTATTGTTTTTTAATTGTTGGTACAAGATATTTATCTGATTGATTTAATGCTTTATTATATCCATGTATAATAAATAAATTCCAAATATCATTGAATAAATTAACTTCAGAAGTAAGTTCATCATCAAATTCAAAAACAATTTGTAAAACTATTGAAAACACTGGACATGTTTTCAAAAATTGGACTCCATAATTAGCTAAACGTGATAAAATACGTTGATATTGTTCAATATCATCATTTGATTGATGTGAACTTATAAAATCGTTGAACCATTCAAATGGAATCTTTTGCCATTGTTGATGATAATATTGTTCTAAAAGCTTGAGAAGTTCGGAAGTTTCATCATTCTTCATTTGGATCTCAAAGTCTTTTCGTGCTATATGACTACGATATTCATTTAAACATTGGCGTCCATTTGTAAGTAAACGTTTTCCAATGAGAATTGATTGATTATCATCTTCTTCAAAACCAAAAATTTTACAAATTCCAACAATAAATTTGCTTTCAGAATCATTCGGATTGTTTTCGTTGTCGTCACAATTTCGTTGAGTCATTTAAATAAACAATTGAGACTACAACACAATATGTATATTTCGTGTTATAATTCTCATATAGAAATGAAAGCTACAATTGTTTATATAGTAACAGAACATTATTTCGAAAGAGGGTAGAAAGAAAAATTTCCAATCACTTAAAGTGATACTTGCCGAGCCGACTCACTTCAAGCTCAAGTGTGGGAAAAAGCCCATGTTTGCAATTATGACGAAACTGCGACGCAATTGCGATAAAACTTTCACAGTTGCGCCGTAATTGCGACGAAATAATCACATTTTTTTTCGCAGCCTTGCTATCCATTATTCTCGCGTTTATCTCGCTAATAATTGATGAATAAACCGCCGAAATAAAGAGAAATTGATTTGATGTGTTATAGCGTTTTCCGGGAAATTGGGAAATTCTAACTTAAGCCTATTGTACCCAATATGAAAGTGCACAACAGTCGAAATGGACCTAATGCTCATTAGAGTAGTGTAGAAATCGTTAACTCGATTCGAGTATTAAAACTTCCTTCGAATTCTAAAACTTATAAATATAAAACTCGAAGCTTCGAGTTTTCAACTATTCAACTTCTAAACTTATAGGTCTAAAACTCGAAGCTTCGAGTTTTCAACTATTCGAGTTTTCAACTTATAAATCTAAAACTAGAAGCTTCGAGTTTTCAACTATTCAACTTTTAAACTTATGGATCTAAAACTCGAAGCTTCGAGTTTTCAACTATTCAACTTTTGAACTTATAGATCTAAAACTCGAAGCTTCGAGTTTTCAACTTATAAATCTAAAACTAGAAGCTTCGAGTTTTCAACTATTCAACTTTTAAACTTATAGGTCTAAAACTCGAAGCTTCGAGTTTTCAACTATTCAACTTTTAAACTTATGGATCTAAAACTAAAAGCTTCGAGTTTTCGAGTATTCAAGTTTTACACTGCTACCCAACGCTCACCCACACCCACACCCTCCACTACACCCACACCGACATCCACCGTCGTACTCAGTTAGCTAATGATTAATAATCAGTTAGCTAATAATTGATAATCAGTTAGTTGTTTAATAATTATCGTTTAGTTAGTGGATATTTAATAGCCAATTAGTTCAAAGTTGAAAACTCGAATAGTTGAAAACTCGAAGCTTCGAGTTTTAGATCTATAAGTTTAAAAGTTGAAGAGTTGAAAACTCGAAGCTTCGGGTTTTAGATTTATAGGTTTAAAAGTTGAAAACTCGAAGTTGAAAGTTTAATACTCGAACTTTGTGTTCGAGTTATACATGTATGGATTAAGAATATATGTTGCTTTATTCTTCGCTTATACTCGCGGATTGTTTATCAGTAAGTAAAGAAAATGAGTCGGAAATGTTTGTGATAATAACGATATATGAAGAATACATTTCTTACTCATTCAATATAACAAAACATTCTTTCAAAATACGTTGCTCGGTTTTTTCCAACATGTAGAATTTATAAAAACAATATCTATATTGTCACACATATCTTTGTTTTGATAGGTCAAGAGAGTGATGGGTGAGGGTGAATTATGTCTGCTTTAACTTAATCTCATCGTCAAGATTATAACTTAATATCTTTTAATGATACTTTTTCTTATGACATTCAATAATTAATTATATCAGCGATCAAAACAAAAAGCTCTGAAATCTGATGTTTTAGAAAGTCAATAATAAAACGCACGAAAATCGATTCTTCGTCAATACTTCAATACTCATAAATGGAAAGTCGTTTTCCTCAGTTTTAAAATCTATTGTGTGTTCAAAAAGTGAGTACACTGCTAAAATCGGTCAGTGTGTCCGGCCGTCCGTTTATCCGATAACTATCAGAAAGTCTGAGCGATTGACCGGAATTTTACTTCCGCAGTTTTGTCTCATGGATATCTTAGTCGAGTTCGAAGACGGGAAGGATCGGCCAAGAAATGGCTGAGATACTGTAAAAATTCTAAAAAAAAGACCCTCCGACTTCTGCAGAGGAGTACCGGTATTCTCAGAAAAAAGTTTTTTCTGTCACCTGTATTGCTATAGTCAGTTTCATGAGAACAATCACGTCCATAAATGCTATCCCATAAACATATCCCTAGGTCCTCATATCCTGTATAGCGGGACTACTCTTGGGTGCTCAAGTCCTATACTGAGGAGGTATTCATGGGTGCTCAAGTCCTATACTGAGCAGGGATTTATGGGTGCTCGAGTCCTATATAGCGATGGTGTCCTGTGATCTTTCTATGCTATACTATGACCGTAGCCATGGCTTCTTTTATGCTATAAAGTGGATATGACTTGGGTTCTCCTGTTTTAAACTATGATGACATTCTTGAGTTCTCTATGAAATCTCCCTAGTAGTCGTGAAAGTTTTGGAAGAGTAGCGTTATATCAATATCTCATTTGGACTCACAATAGTCGGCTGCCCGAACTTGTTTTTTATTATTCATTGTAAAAGCTTGATATGGCAATTAGAGTGATCTGTAGCTTAATTATCATACACTTTTCAGAGTACACATAACTTTCGGATAGAATCCAGAGTTTCGGCATTTATTTAATACTGAGATAAGGTTTAATTGATTAATGCAACCGAACGCCTACTTATATTGATATATAGAGAAATTGCTCCAACAATGTAGTACATGCACTAAATAATAAAGGCAGAATAATTCCTATAGTAAATTTCGTATATGGAATTCATAGTCCAATAAATATTTTGAAGAAAAAATGACCTAATAAAGATGAGTAATGTATTATAACGTTCATAAATACAAACGAAAATAACAAATCAATAATTCAGCCAGATAAATTCAAAAAATAATAAAACCAAAGGCAAATTTATCTGATATACAAATTCTATGGTTTCAGTTTTTAATTAAAACGAATTATGGTAGTTATAGCATTTTTTTAAAGGGATTTCAAAGATTTTGTAATGAATTCGGATGCGAATAACCGATTCAATTCGAATGGTTTTGCTTGAAAATATACATGTCGCTTGCAATTGAATTGACAATAGAATTTGGAATATAAGATATAACAATTTTCTACGTGATTTAGGATTGTCGCTACATTCACAACGATGGGTGAATGAATTATTTGCGTTCATGAGCCATTCGCTACCCCGAAATATAATGATGGGGCTGAACACGAACTCAATCCCGAACTCGAATCCGAACTGAACTCAAATTCTCAAAATCGGACCCAAACCCGAGCGTTCGAACTTGATGCATGCCTACTCGGAACGATTTGTTGAATATTCTTCAAACAGTATCAGCGAAAGCGATAGGCGCAGAAAAACGAATATAATATTTATTCATTCTGTATAGAAACGTAAATATAATCCATTACCGTTTCAAAATAAATCTTATAGCCATTAAGAAGACAGCTACAATCAAAGCTCTCTTCTGTATAATATAATCTTCTGTCATCTTTCAAATGTTTGAGAAGGAAAAATAAAACCCATTTTGATCTTTTGAAAACGAAATAAATCGTTTGTCTTCTCTATGCGACTGTTATAACAAGTATATACTGTAAGAGAGCGGAGGATTTAAACAAATATTTGTTATAGTTATGCGTTGTCAACTTGGAAAAAACCTTGCACTTTTAAATAACATTTATTATACGTATCTTAGTACACCCACGAGAAAACTTTGAAACAGATACCGCTGATCGCCGCGGTTTTTTCATAATGGCTGCGGTTATACCGTTGAAGGTCGCTGTGTCGAAAAGAAACCGCGGTCAACAGCGGTGTGGTGCAGTGCAACATAAATATATCGCGGTATGTTGAAAACAAACCGCGACGTGATCACCGTTCAAGACCGCGGTTTCGAAAATACGCGGTGAAATGTAGATTAGCAGCGGTATTTGAGAGGCGCCATCTGCCACAAGTTTATATTCTGCGATCTTCAAATTTTCCCTAAGGATATCGGTGTCCAGAATACTTTAGTTCTTGTTTTTAATTAGACTTTTCATCTATTTTTTGTTATGGGAATGTATCGCAACAACTTCGATACTTTAAATCACGGTACGATAAAAAGGAATTCAAACTCAAATCGATTTATCTCTCTTTTAGTTGATAAACGGCATGATTTACNGGAAATATTTGTTGAATCGATCGTATGTGATGTCATTATAACTGGAGATGAATCGGTATGATGCTAAATTCTGTAAAGAATACGATTTGACTGTTTTGCACATAGACGAATATGGTTAATATTATATTTTTAATGCGGTACGTCTGTGTAAGTCGGAAAGAAACTATTAATGGTAACACATTTACGATAAACTGAATGAGTAATAGACAAGTATGTATAAGATAAAAGATTTCTTTTTTAAGTAAAATGCTGGATGGCTATAAAATGTGGAAAACAATAATGTTACGAGCGAACGTGTAATCAACAAAGATGAGTGTTTAATACACGCTTTAATACTCTGAATGAAGTGAAACAGTGTGAAAACTGTTTATGTTTTGGTGGGCGTATGTTGAACAAAGAATCATGTTTGTAATACTGTGAAAATGAAACAAATGTACGAATTTCAATTTAGTAGAGTATAAATGATTAAGCAACTGTCTGTTGTTCTGCTATAGGAAAATCTCTGGTATCATTGTTGTAATGAATGATTCAGCAATTCTACAACGAGATCTTTTTACTGGTTTTGTTTTTTACTGTTGATAAAAGTATGAAAGATTTGTGACGTGTTTTCGTTGTGAGAGAAGTCATGTCAATGATCGTGCCGACATGGTGTTATTTACTCTCGTCGGTGGGAAAAATGACATGTTAAAGCGAAAATGCATGTATGATGCAACTTCTATTAGTTGATTACATATGATACAATAATTGTTTTTCACAGCGCCTTAAGAAGATATGAATAAATTCAAAAGAATTTTGATTGGCTCTTCTCATGACGTCTTTCGTATAAAAGGACATTTTTTTACAACATTTCTCTGTGAAAATTCAGTTTTTATTCAATTCATTACAACAATTTCTTCCTTCTCTGAAATCATGGCTTTATTTTATCAGGTTTCTTTCATTACTTTATTCTGTTTTGTCTTAATGACAAATGAATATATGATTGAATATCATAATATAACAGGTATATTGATAAAAGTCTTTGACTATCATCTCACTGATTTTTTTGTTTAGAAGTTACATCATCTTCTGTAATATTTCCGACGGGACGGACCACTCGTTCACAGGGCAAGTTACGTATACGTTATTGGGCTAATCGAACTGCAGCGACGTCTACGTTGAATTCGAGAATTATTGATGACGCTATCGCGTCATATTTAAATAAAACACACATGATCTCTCATGTGGACGACCGCAAATTATATGTTGAGAAAGGACAATCTAATCCTATTAATACCAATTGGATATTGTTTGTCTTATCTATGACGTTCATTCTCCTCAACTAAAAAAATAATTTTTCTTCATCATACTAGTGTTGTTCTATATACAAATATTTTTGTACACACAAGTTTTTGCACATATTACTGTCGAATAAAAATAGCTCCTTATTCTTAAATAGAACAAAATAAAATACCAAATATACCAGACTATTTGGTTGCATTTCACGAAAATAAATTTACCGACGGGGTAGAGTGTAATTAGTTATAAAAGATCTACAAATATATGAACAAGCTATCTGAACATATTATTTTTGTTGATACAACGTTATGTCGTCCCATCCAGAGCAACACATGTTATAGATAGATCACGAAAGCAACTATGGAAATATATAATCAGAGAGTCACTTTCATAAATCAAACAGTTATTTAAAATAGATGAGAAAGCACAAGAAGATATTGTTAAGCGAGAGTCAATTAGCTGACATCATACAATATCTCTTGCGCGTTCTTTTCATGGCGTTACATATATTTGGCCGTTCTCTCATATCATATGTTCATAACATCATACATATGTTCGTTCATTCCACATGACGTCATGTTCTCCATATGTTATGATGTCTAATTACCAATCTATTTTTACTAGACCTATATAAACCTACATTCTGGAATCAATATTAAAAACTTTCAATTTATCAATGCATAAAAACAATTGTTTTCAAATAGTCACATAGACATAATGATGAGAAGTTTATTCTTTATCGTACGTACATTGAACATAAGACACGAATTTAATCTGAATACAATTGAGTGGCATCAGATGACAATAAAACAAAAGGTTTAATATAATAATCTTTATAATTGATTTTCAGCCTTTTTATTATCTTGGACTATTACGATACTGAGAGATAAACTTGGTTTATTAAAATTCGATCTGTTTTAAAAATATCTATTTTATTTTTTCATAACTGTCAAAAGTGCATATACTCATGTTTTTCTCTTTCGTTCTGCATATTTTGACAACTGACAAGATTATGTACATGTATAGATGTTCATGTGCCGTCTTTTTTTAAAATATATAATCCTCCGTTCGTCTTTGTTTATGTTTCCATCTCTCTTTCTCTAAAATAATCAACAAAATGTGTTTCTGTAGTATAAACGCCATTTCAAGTTTGATTTATGCATTTACATCGAGCTTGAATTAATTTTTTTATTTTAAGAAGAAATATTTATGTTATTGAACTGTAAGCAATAAGTGTAGGAGAAGAAAGTTTTATTGAAAGATTCAATTTCATGATGAAGATGAGAGTACACTTTCTAGGCAAAGGGTTTAGTTCTGTTTAATTAATTGAATCATTCCATATAAGATTTGAATTCATTAATGTGAATAATAAGATTTTTATGACATATTGGTTGTATAATTAACCAGGTTTGTTATGACGAAATTGCGGATGCTAAGAGTAATTAGAAATTGTATATACATATAGATGAGAAGTTGCACAATGAGTAAAATTTGTGATTAATGTATTTGATAACCATTGACAACGGAAAAAGAACAAAGTGAAAAGCAAATTCTACAGATTAGTAATGATATATATACACAAAAAATTATCTAGGTATGTTAAACAAGAATTATACCACTACATTATATCGCTATACACAAAAAATGATTAATTCAGAGAAAACGCAAAAATTTTGCTTGCCCATAAATCGAGTTGTTCTATTTTTTCAACTTATAACCACTGAATGTACTTTTATCTTCCTCAAAAAAAGATCCAGATGTTACATCCGACTGATTTGTAGCCGTTATAATTCCTTCTTGAAAAGAGACATCTTGATTTACAGAAGCGTTTGGCCGACAGCTACGATCACTCGTACGAAAATTACGTGAGATATTCTGTGTATAATTCAGCTGATTTCGAACAGCAGGAGCATCATACGCCACAATAGCAGAGCGCTGATTATGAAATTTCGATTTCATATTCTCATTTCGATCACAATCAGGTGACAAAATATAATTAACACAGCGTGAAGGAATACTGAGTTTCTCAAAAAATGAATCTGGTCGATTTCGAGGAATGATAGGTGGTGGTACCTGTACTACAGCATCACCAACATTAGATATGGGCTGAGATAAAACAGTGTGTAACTTAGCATCGCTACTAGAAGCTATTGGCTTAGCTGATTTCTCATAGCACCAGAATAATTTCAGTAGAGAACGTTTGAAGTAACATTTACAAAAAATGCAAAGTACAACGATCAGTAGAGTGGCAACAGCAAAAATAACCAGAAAAAACGTCAATGACCATTTCGACTGAATCACTTCCGATACATTTTGTCGAAATTGATTAAATCCTTCTTCTCGAAGCCGTTCTTCCATATCAATTTCATTCAATAGAGCACTTATATTAAGTGAAGGTCTTAAAGTCAAAATATCTGACTGTGCTTCGTTTACTGATTCTCCGAAACGATACGGAGCAATAGATTTTTTCATCGACAGAATGTAAACATTTTCATCTCTACAGACATCCGATCGAAGATCGAATTTGCCACACGATATGTACGAGTTACATTTTGTCCTGATAATACTAACTTTATTAATATTTGTCCAGCGGTTTTCTTTCTTATCAGTCTTTTCTAAACATTGCAATTTTGAATCAGTCGAAATAGCAAATATATCTGGTGCTAAACGGATACTCTGCGGTGAAAATAAATCTATTTCATCCTTCGTACATTCTGAAGTATTTGTATTATATACAATACTTCGAATACAAGGATTCTGAATTTGGCTATATATTGGAGTTGGAACGGCACAGAAAAGAAATTTAGACCGTTCATCAAACGTACAACGTCGATGATCGTGGTTCTCCCATTCCGAAGAATATCCATCCGGACTCAGCGTAAAGTACGTTGGCATATGAGAGCTTTGTGCCGCTCTCGTCGATGTAACAAAGAAAGGTAACTTTGTTACTTTATAAAGATCAGTCTTTTTCTGGCTGATATTTATCGGACGTCCAAAAATATTTTCAACTCTTAAATGGCCAACGATCTTCGGAATGATTTCGTCAAGGTCTACTGTTTGATTTAATTTTTCAAACTTTGGATCAACACTAATGTCAAATTGAAAATCATTTTCGGTCAATTCATACGAAATGTTTTTCTCATTGACAGAAGTAAATGATAATATTTGATGGACAAGAAGTTTTGGTATGAAAGCACTTAGAGATGCTCCAAAATCCTCCGGTAAAAGTGTTTTTACAGCTTCGTACACAAAATTATATGTAATGGTACGCTGTTCCGTAGTCAAAAAGTCAAGGTTCAATTTTTGTTCCTCGATTTTAGTTATCGAATGTACGATTTTATCGTAATGATTACGCATTTCTTGAAGTATCGCATGCTTTGCGAAAGAATCGTACTCATTTCTAAAAGCAATCACTTGTCGAATATGTTGATATAAATACTGACGAGTAGCATTTGCGTCATCATAGACATCTTTAAAGGCTTTTAAAATAGCTAATTGATTATTCTGAAGTGACGCAATAGCGGTATTCATTATCTCATTCAAAGCATTTTGATGTACCTGAAAATTCTCTACATCTTCTAATCTATGCGCTAGCTGTAAGTTACTGGGACCCAGCAAATCCCCGACGATACGATACACCGTATAGGCAGCTCCAGTAGCTGCAATTCCTTCTAGTATTTGTCGCTTTGCTCGGCTTTTAGAATGATCTTCTGCAACTTCCTTCAATCGTGCTACATCGCTGTTTTTCAAAAGAAGATCTCTATATTCTATACACGCTTGTAAGGTATAAGCCATTCGAACTGGAAGAACGTCACACAGAAACTGAAAAACAGGTATTTCAGTAATATAATTGATGGATCCATCAATCTGTGAATAACTACCTAAATACTGCCAAACAGTGTTTGTCTCAATATGATGCACTATAGTATTATTTTTTACATGATCTAAGAATGCGCTTTGAGCATTCACAACCACTACTGTACAAAAGAAACTTAATGCAAAGATGTATATTCCTTTACCAAACATGTGTCTTCAATTTCTGATCTAGATAGATCCAACAAGAAGTTATAGACAAGCAAATACACACTTACTATCTAGATACAAGGATCAAAACAAAAAGATATAAAAACAGTCAAAATACACAAATTAGGAAGTATTTTTACGTTAGTGTGTGACGAAGAAACAAAGAAATTATACAGAAGAAATTACAGAAGAAATAGAATTTGTATTCACCTTCGAAACTTAGCTGTCTTGGTAATAATTGAAATGTAAGCGTCCGTAAAATGTAAAAATGCAACTACGCGAGATGATCAATAATATTGAATGAAGCAGATAGCTGCTATGATACGAAGCTTACACTACAAGTAAGAGAAAGTAGTCCGAGAAGAAACATAAAGGAGAAAGAAGATGAAAAATTTGTCAGTTTCATATTTCTGATAACATCTTAATACAAGAAAAAAGAAAATATTCGCAGCGTCATGCATCAGCAACCGTGACAATCTGTCACATATTTATTAGATTAAAGTGAGAAGGAATTGTGTTAGATTAAAAGCTGATTATGAACGATCGATCATTATCTTCTTTTTATATTCAAGGTACTAAGCAGCGGGATATTGACGAACACTTGTTTGTGTACGTGAGACATTAGTTTAAAGGAATGTAAGTTTTATATTTTTCAGAATACAAAGAGATATTTATCAAGATTAAATCGATCTCACATCTCCAATCTTGTTGCTTATATTTGAATGATTGTACTGATCAATTAAATATGAATAATTTTAAGATGTCAATATTGAATCACAATCAACTATTTCAGACGCATTGAATGATAAACGTACGAATAAATCAATCTCTCTTCTTTATACTTATGAAAATCCGCTGAGTTCATCAATATATTTCCAATCATATAAATTTTTCTATTGTATTATTCATCCTTTCAAGTCGTTCGTTTCCGCTCGTCAGTACTAAAGATTTCAATTTATATATATATATATATGATTGTTAATTTAATATGTAACCGTGTTACATCACTCATTTCACGTATAAAATTGAAGATCATGTGCGATACTTTTATCAAGACATTAATAATTATTGTTGTGGATTGAGTTACACATATAATTTGAAGAAAATATCAACAAGATAAGAATAAATTTATCGTATGAAAAAGATTTTAATTAAATTTTTTAAATTTATTTCAACTATATTAACAAAAGCTTGTTGATAAAGTAAGAAGAAGACTATTTTATACAGAAAAACATGTGAATATTTATGTTTAATAAAGAAAAAGTTTATGCGTGTAGTAATAGTAGAAGTGTCTACTTCATTTTGGACACGTATATATGCCGCATCTCACTCTCACTGTCGCTCTAAGAATAAGCGAATAGAATGCTCTATTATACGTGAACCTTCATAGGTTGGATGTAAATTATCCTTGCCTATATGATCTTTGGTGAGACGCGGATCAATAGTTTGAAAATTTAATCTGCGCGACAGCTCTAATAACATGATGTTACATTTATCAAGTTCTTTTAGAACTTCAATTCCATCAGATAGATAACGCGTAGCTTTCATACGCCATTGTAAAAGCTGCCACACAACCTGAACCCTCGGATATAGAAGACGAATTGCTTCAACCGTTTCTCTTATCCGATGAACAGTTTCTCCTGCGCGCATGACATGAAGATCATTCGTTCCTAAAATAAGTATAATCCGACTTGCTCCGTACATCATTTCCTGACCTTCTATACTTCTTAACCAGCTCAACATCTTAAAGCAAGTACAACCGCTCTCATATGTAAGTTTTACTAAGCTTTTTGATGTTTGTAAGCTGTACTCATTCAAACGACTCGCCATTGAACTACCAGCTACTACAACTATTGGTTTGTATATTTGTTGACATATATTTTCATTTCTCCATGAGAACCAGTTCTGATTAGGAAAACTTGGATAAGTTGGTTGTTCACACAATAGTGGCTTGTTATGTTTTCGTCGCCAACGTTGCTGTTGTCGTCGTTTGTTCTTTGGTTTACGCGGTTTCTTTTGATTATTATGAGACATGGTTTGATTGCTTGAGCGTGGTTTTGAAATTGATGTAGGTTTCATTATATATTATGATACAAAATTTTGTGAATGATTATTTGCGAATGTTATAATGCGTTTAAAGGAAATGATCTATTGTAATTTATACGTATTTTATGGATTTTTCGTTGACAATATCTCGTCATTTTTCTCCCTCTTTCCCTCTCTCTCTCTCTCTCTCTGTCTCTGTCTCTTAACTTCATACAGGAGATATTTTTCCAATGTTACATGATATGCATGATTAACAGATCGAAAGGAATAGACAAATCAATTTCAATTGAACATTTGACATGAAAAATACACGCATAGAAGTAACAGAAATTCACATTACGTGTGATCCTTCAACTCATTTAATTAAGATAAATATACCTTTTCATCTTTCCAACAAAAACGAGCAAAATATCCAGGAAAAAACGGAACTATCTCAGTGAAAAATGGCAGATTATTTCGATGATAATTTTGGTTTTCTGCAGAAAAATTCGATTGTAATTTGGCATAATCTAGTATAACCGGACAGTTTTTTCACGGCGGTTTACGTACATTGTTTTGACATATGGAATTTAATTTTCACGAGATCAGAAACATATTTTGCAAGTATTATTTATCGAAGATATGACAAGATATTGGTCATTTTAAATTAATTTCTACCTTATTGATTTGGTTTTGAACATGTTGTATTTCGCAACAATTCCATTAATCCAAATTGAAATTTTTAAATGAATGTCATGCTACAACTGAATTATTTTTTTTATTTTAATGATATTTCCGAACTAAAAATAAAATTGGGTGAATGGTTATGAATCAGAGACTTAGTTCTTTAACAGATAAGAATTTATTGTCTTCTTATGTTTTCGAAAATAAAACTAATTATAAATATAAAAATTGTTTTCCAATTATACAATTAAAATCAGCAGTTCAGATAATTTTATTCTAGTGCGTGATATACAGATATAGAAGTTTAAATATAATCGTATCAGGTATGTCTTTTTAGTGATAGCCAGATTTCTATTTTGTCCTTTCAATTGATCTTTATTGTCAGAGAATATCTTTAATTGTTCCGATTTACTGAAAATTATTTTGCACATATGATTTATCATATTCTGCTTATTTTCCTATTATAACTACTATGGAGGATAGAGATTAAAAAAGAAGAATTATCAACATCTAAATTGATTTTATATTGTACATGTATTTTATCGATAAGAATTTCATGATATGTGTACTTAGGTTGTTTACAAATGAGTAATAATAAACGAAATGTATATGTTGCACATTTTGAAGAATAATACTACTGACTATTGAACCATAAAAACGATGATAAAATATCCAGTTCATGGAACACAAGCATTGCCAATAAGTAAAGATGTATACGAATCATGCCTAGAATGAAAACAAAAGGAACAGCAACAACAAGACATTGGAAAACTTCTACGGAATATCTATAAATACAATAACTACAGGAAATGACAACTGAAGTCGAAATGTTACTTTAATTTTAATATTAAAGTTATTAAATCTAGTTGAATTCAATACGAAAAATCATTAAAATGAGCTTAGAGTTAATTGTCGTTTTTATACTACTTTTATTAAAATTGAAAAGCTATACCTTAGCGGAAGCATGCAAACATTTATTGAATATTTCTTTGCTAACTAAATGATCTTTAATCTAATCTCATAGGAAGTATTTTTATTTCATGCTTTTTTCGAATATTTGCCAACTTATTTGTATTGTATAAATCACATATTAGACAAATGTAAGTCAAGAATGTGGATTCATCGAAACCACGGACAATATTTTTATATTGTGCTAACCAACTGAAAATCTGCTCACAAACCTCTGTATTTGTTGAGTTAGCTATAGGATGTTTGCGAGGATTTGTATGCTTTCGACACCATGGATCCGTATGGTTACGATAATGAAGTTTATCGCAAAAGATTTGTAACTGAGATATTCTCTGATTAGCTGGAGTTTCCTGAATAAAATTATTTTTATTTTGAACAAAGCGTTTCAGATGACATGCATCATCATAGATTAAGACGTCAGGAACATGTTCGCAATTTTTCATCATATAAACAAGAAAATTATATACTTGTTTAATGGATTCACTACCAAAAAGTTCGGAAATACTACAAATAAATCCACAATTATATGCAGCAGCTATAATTCCTGATGTTCTATGAAGAATTCTTTTATATTGAAGTGATTTAAGAGTTTTACAACGTAACGAGAACACTAATGGTCGGCAATTTTTATTGGCTCTTAAATTGTGCCGCTTTCGCTTATGGTGTTCATGGCTAACGGGATGTTCGTCATCATTATTGTTGTCACTTTTGTGTGCTTCACATACTTTACTCTTAAAAGCAGGTGTAGCTGAACAGCCAACTTTCACAGATGGAAGAGAATCGTCTTCGCACGGAACAGTCAAGTTCTTAACTCTACAAACACGACGTGTTGCCTTTTGATGGCCATCTAGGACTACAGTGGCACAACAATTAGGTCCGCAATATGTTTCATGGTTTTTACGTGCCCACTTCTGGGCAAACAATTTTTTCAAATCTGGTTGAATTTGCAACAGCGCAGATTGAAAATCTGTGCCCGTCGGTACTCGTATATAAATATTAACTTCGCGGAAAAAGTGACCTAAACTCCAGATAAACCATGTCTTTTCTATATGAAATCTATCCATAAGTCTAGTGTCTCTACAACCATTTTTTTGACACATAAAGTTATATGCATTAACAAAGTTTGAGAAGCCAGAATGCTTAAATAAAATATCAGCATCAAGTTGATGAAGTATGTTTTTTTCATAACCTACATTGGAAAAAAGGACAACAACTTCTGCATTCTCTTCTATATGTAAAAATTTTGTTCCATTTGTCAGAACGATGCAGTTATAATGATACTTAGCCTTACACGATGGACACAACTTATAGAATAAGGTGCCTTTTTCAGATTCTTTTCCCCATCGAAAAATACTGACATCTTGATAAGGGCATGGAGAATTTAGTGATGTTCTGTTACATGCTATGTTGAGACAGTTTGTAATTGTCGGAATATAGCTATGTAACAATGAAACAACATGATTTTGACTATTCTGTTTACAATAGTTTTTGACCGCCGTATCAATTTCATGGTCTAGTTTTCCAGCAATTTCATCTTTTATCATGGGTAAAATGATGTTCCAATTAGCGAGACGAACATCGATTTGAGTTACAGTATATGTAGACTGATACAAACTATTCAAAATTGCAGTAATATGCTGAACGCGATTTGGAACATTTTTATCAATACGAATATCTAATCGACGCAATGTAGTGGATATTTCAATGTTTGGTAACGGTTGAAATAGCTCAAATGGATTACGGAGTGCGAAGTTCATTCTTTTTCGTTTATTATATATATATATATATATATAACTGCTATTCTTCAAATAGATAAAACTTAGACTACAATATAAATTCTTAGGGTACTGATCTGTTTAACGATCTATGTTGAAATGAAATAACTTGCCTGGGTACAGATTAATGAATTAATAATAAACACAAATTGATACCAACAAAGAATATTTTACTGCAAATAATTTTAGATACAATAGCCAACGATGAACAAGTAATCGGATGATATGATAATAAACGATGATCAACAATAAAGTGAAGTTTCTTTTTTTTTCTAGCGGGTATAAGTATTAATATCAATCATTATGAATTCTTTTTATGAGCTATCTGACTATTCAACCGTTGTTTCACATCATGTGCATGAAGGAAACATGATAGCCAGTGATATTCGATCAAACACTTAAATATAATAATATCCTGTCATCTTGCTTTTATGGGACTTGCTTTAGGCTATTACTCAATGAACACTTTCATAAAATTATCTGATAAAAAAACAATATCTCCTAATCATTCATCTGTATACTAAGAAAGGAGAAAGAGAATGAAAGTGTTAACAAGATAGAAAGAGAATAGCCATGTCTCATTTATGTTTCATTTTTTCTAAAGCTATCATATCGATCGTTTCAAAGCGTTTACTCATTTCCAACTTTCGTACTTGTCTTTTCAATTTATTAGTTGCTCTCCGATTTATTTCGTTTCTCCGTTTATTAATCGTTATTCGATTTATCTTGTTTCTCAATATATTAGCTGCTCTCCGACTTATTTCGTTTCTCAATTTATTAGTCGTTCATAGACTGCTCACTCGTTCTTCAATTGATTACTTACTTTTGAATTCATAATCCGTTTTTCTACTGCAAACTCGGTCAATTATTTTATCAATCTTGCTCTTTATTATAATTATTCAAATCGTATTGAAAATTTTCTGATCACAAAATTTTATCTATAATTGTGATATTGAACTGATACTTACGTCAATTAGTATCTAATATTGTTTCAAGCAGTAACATTCATCACATCGGTCTGCATTTTACACTGATACAAGTATATAAATTCTTCAAATACAATTTTCAATCATGTCTTCAAAAGGTTCTACTACTTATCAGCTTCGTGCTATCATGCGTAAGGCAGGAAACGAAGAAATGAATATTGATGAGATTTTGGATGAATCGACTGCGTCTGTCATAAGAAATATTAGCAACTCTTCTCAACTACCTGTGGAATATTTACTTACCTTGTTACTTCCTGCAGTTGGTCATTCTATGAACGGATCGCAAGTTATTAGTAACACTGGTCAAACGACCAATGTCGCATTTTACACGATTATAATTGGATATCCTGGCGCTAACAAATCATCTGGAATAGAAAAAATAAAAGAAGCTTCTCTCATTATTGAGCAATTTGAAGGTATCGATGACGATCGCTCGAGAATAAATAACAGTGCCACTGTTGAGTCGCTCTTGTCAGAGTTAAAGAATACTCATTCACGACTATTTCAGTTATGGGATGAAGCATTAACTCTGTTACAATCATTCGGTATGTATAAGAGCGGAGGAGCAGCATACGACAGATCGATTATGTGCTCCCTATATAATACATCATCAACCGTTCGCCGACAGACAAAAGGCACGAGTATGACTATTCAGAGTCCTGTACTTAATATCACAGCAGCAGCTCATCCTGTTGACATTTTTGATTCGATGAAAGTCGATGGTGAGGCTGACGGTCTTATGTCACGCTTTCTTTTCGCTGCACCGACACCAAAAATTCTTCACTCTTTTGAGATTGATCAACCAGATCCTGATCAACCGAGTATATTACATACTCTTTTCATAATCCATTGTTTTAATAATGAGGAAATAGGAAACGATGAGGACTCGAGAGTGATGTATTCTTTTTCACCAGAAGCTTTAAAAGTATTGAATACGGCTTGGAACTCATATACTGACATTATTAAAGTTTCTTACGAGTATGATAGTTTTATTGCGTCTATCTACTCGAAAGCTCGAGTTCAAATCATTCGAATAGCTGGAGCTCTACATGCTATGTCATTAGCAGGAGCTGTTTTTGATTGTTTATCGTCAATAAACAAGGTGCCTAACTATTTTGATAAGTCAAAACAAACATTAAGTTTACTAAGAGACGCCGTTGCCGAATTCAAAAAAAGATACAAGTGGCAAATCATATCTGAAAAGACCACTTTAGGCTCTGTTTCGATGATGAACTATTATCTAAAACAAAAGAAAATATATGCAAATCGTAAGTACTTTTATCCGATAAAACCTTTTCCTATACTAACATAGCAGATCGTTTTTAAACAAAAAGTAGGAAAAAATTATATCTTAGATTGTAGAACTAACTGCATATAAATAACATCCTAGAGTGTTGTTGACACTTCAGTCTAATACACAAACAGTTCAAATCGTTGATCTTATCTTTAGACAAAACAACAAATAGATGATAACATAACACATTTGATGAGGGGATGATTACGTATGAAAGAAAAGAACAAAGGTGTGGTACTGCTACATATTTGATAAAAAATCAATGATATGATTTTCAAGAGATGTTAGCAACTAGTTCAAGGTATTCAAAAATAGAAAAACAGTTTTATCACTTTTCTTTTTGCTCTTTTCGTTATGCATGAGATAATTGAAATTTGTTAGAACGCTCCTTCGCACAGTAGATAGTATGTCACTTATTTTATTCACCTGATTTTGACAATACAATATTCATTTAGGTAAAGTGAACGAAACAGCGGAAGAGATGTTGGAACGGTTCCAGAAAGAAGAAAAAATTGAAGCTAGTCTTCAACTTGAAAAAGAAGAAAAAATAGAAGCGAGAAAAAGTAATCGCGAGAATAAACTTGTCGAGACGGTGGCATCTCGATGTGCAGAACGAATAATACTTCTGACGCCGGGTATTAAGGTGCCGTGGGTTGTTATCAGTCGTAATCATGGAGGATTCAAAGTAAATGACCTCCATGATGCTGCAAGAAAACTTGACACAGCAAAGATAGGTAAGTTGATTTTCTTTCTTTCTTTCTCATATACATTTTCAATTATTTTTTCACAGGTAAACTCGTCAAAGAAAAGAAACCGACTGCTAAAAGAGCGACCACTTATTTCATCAAGACAGTTATTGATGAAAATTGGGATATTGAAACGTTAAACACGTTTACCAACAAATTGTCTCAGTATTCTATAAAACTAAAAGAATATATTGATTCGTGCGTTCATAAAGATTTCCAGGAGGTTTTTGAAGATCTCGAGGATAAAACTGATAAAGTGTGTAGAGCCAGTGATGTTGCTCCACTTATAGATAGTTCGCAAACAGTCAATATATCGACTAATGTCGCATCTAAAGAGGACACGGCAATGTCCTTTCGCCGTGTCGATTTTCAAATCGCGGGTGGTGGGTTCCTACTTCAAAAACCATCAGATCCTAAACCCACCATCCAAACAACAACAGATACACAACGAGTAACAACTGATTGTAATTCTTCTGTTTCAACTGACGAGTCACCACAGCTCTGTCAACAATCACAAGATCTCCAGGAAAAAAATCATGACCAACTGAACCAACGACAACAACATCTGTCAAATACATTTTCGTCTCCTTCTGCTTCTCCAGTTATTAATGACTTAAGACAAATCACACCTACCAAACACACGCCAAAAAGAATTCGATTCGACTTAAATAATGATGAACAGAACGTAAACAGGTCACCAGCACCGATCTTTGCAACATTGTTGTCGTGAAACAATATTACAATATCTTATCTATTTCATCATTATCACTTTCTTCTTATTTAACAAAACATATCTCATATAAACAAAAATATACTTCGCACACAATTATTCTATATCTATCTAATATCCGTCATGTTCGCTTATTCAATACGTCCATCCGCCATTCTCATTTATTCATCGCCTGCATCGGTCATGTTTCTTCTTCACCACTACTGTAGTTGTTCTAAATAAAATGAATATAATCTAGCATTCTTCATAACAATTGATTTAATATTTCAAAGTGATGATCTAAAAGTTGAAAAATCAAAAATTCAAACGCTAAATTTAGAAGTTAAAAACTAGAATATTCGAATGAGCTATATTCACGCATTACCAGTTAGCCATACTGCACCTCAACTGTAGTCAACAGACATTCATTCATTTCACTTTTTTTATTGTCATCAATACCTTTTCAACAATTATAGCATAGCACACAATTTTCTTTCATCTTCTTCGCCTTCTCAATTTTCTTCCTTTTCTCTTCCTTCTCTTCTCCTTCATTCTTCCTCTGTTGATGACGATGGCATAGTCTCTTTCGAAATTATTGATCAATGTGGCCACTATTAAGTGATACCAATGATCTTAACAGTTTAACGTATGATTGTTTATCAGAATCATTATGGTCCGAGATTATTTTTGCTCCGAAAGATATCACGAATACCTCCAGTTAAAAACTGATCATACGTATTTTATTTTAGCCAATAACTTTCTTACTCTTCATTGACTTGGATTGACCCTGCATATGTATAATAAAGGATAAAGACACTTACATTCAACGTTACGCTCCTGATGACGAAATCTGGTTATTAATTAAAAAGATACTCACGAATTTCTATTCAAAACTTTTCCTCCTGGAATCACTAACATTTCTTCACCTTGCTGTCTATTCAATTCTCTGCTACCCTAATAGACCTATTAACAAAACTACTACCTCACGATGCCTAAACATCCTTACGTTCTTATTGGCTAAAAT
>CAJNOJ010000569.1:27193-44789 GCA_905250025.1 Adineta ricciae | reverse complement strand
CAGGATCGATTTCGACGGGACAATTCAACGGTGTTATTGATGAATTTTATGTCTTTAGTCAAGCATTAACATCGGCTGATATTTGTCGTTTAACAAATCCATAAACTTTTCTTTCAAAACTGTATAATATTAACAGAAATCTTTCACAAAAGTTTATTTTCTACATATTGAAATAAAATCACTATGGTCATTAATCTTGTATGAAGACGATGTAATCAGACATAGTCATAATGACTTTTAATAATGAGAAGCAAACGAACGTTTTTAGGTTAAGACTTATGTAAATGTCTGAAAGTGTGAGTGTAAATGAAAAAGTCATCTTCATTCTCTACGATAAATTTCTTCGTACATAATCACACATATTTGAGGGAGCGTATGGCAAAGTAATAAGTCACACCTTTCGTTTCTTTCGTTAAACACAATTGCGTATGTAAATTATATGACCTTTTCCAACTATTTTACTGAAAGATCTTATACGATTTGTTATCATGCTGCAAAAAATCTCAAGAAAAATGCGTCATCATCTTTGTGATTTGTTCCACCTAAGATCGTTTCTTTTGTTTCATTTCAAAGTCATACTGAATGTCAATATTAACTGAACTTCAAATGTCTTTTATTTAGTTCGATTCATTTATCATTTCGAAGAAAAAAAGACATTAAAAGAAAGAAAATCACAGCGATACAAGATGAAATCATATACACATATATATATATATATACGTCTTTAAAACGAAAGCATTCACTAATCTCACGCAGATGGCAATGTACACCACTGTGATCTCCAAGGGTTTGAATTGCCGTTCAATTCATTATCATCGGGAACAACTGGATAGAAAATTCGATAAATATTAGTTGTCAACATTTTCTGTAAATACGCTGCATCGAGTGTTGGCATCTGTGACGTCGGTTTCGCAGAGAGTTCAGTTAGCATTGGATCACTGTACTTCCAGTTGGCATAAACAATGTTCGTAAGATTGTTACGAAGGAATGGTTGTGCCGATGCCGGATTTTCTCCATCTGTACTGTTGATAACAGCAAAAGCTCTCATCATATCATCATCTTCATGAATAAGATTGTGACAGTGGAACATATAATCACCTTTGTGTGGACCGAATCTTACAATAACATAAATATTTTGACTTGGGCCAAGATATATAATATCTTTTGGTGAAAGTTGTTCGTAAGGTTTAACGCCACCATCACGATCACGGAGAAGAATGTAAAAGTCGACTAGATGTACATGAACAGGATGAAACCAACCACCACCTGTTCGAAAGAGCCAAAGTTCCCAGGTGTTTTGTCCGACATCTTTGGCTGCAATTTTTGCTGAATCCCAAGTCTCACCGTTAATGACCCATTGATTGCGTCTTCTTTCAAATACCATAGTTCGATGTGGTTGATCATCTTCTATCAATTTTTGAGCTGCGTCAATATCTGCGCTAGTTAAGACACGTTCGACTGGCTTTTCTGGTACGATTGATGTAAGACTTCCATCGAATTTTGCTGCTGTAGGATCGGTTTTTGTTGAGACAATGAGTTTGGCGACGTAATGACTGTAACAGAAGTATTCGACGTCTTTCATGTATTTTTCATTGATACCATTCCAGATATATAAGGTTTGGCCTGCATATGCTGAAAAGTCACAAACGATTTCATATCGTTCAGCGACACCAATTAATAGGCCGTCAGCAGGAAATGTTAAAGGTTCTCGTCGATATCCTGCGTCAGTTGCAATAATGTGACATATGTCTTGAGAAATATCTTGAAGCGCAGAGTTTTTGATTGATATGTCATACGGACGAGACACGGCAGCATTTAGAAATCGAAATCGATACCATTTTGGATCAAGATTCATGTAAGGATATGGAATACCAGACACCAAATTAATGTCACCATAGAAACTTATTTTATCGACATTGTCTTTATCGATAACTAATTGACATTCAGAATCGAGCACTTTATCTTGTAAAATCAGAAATTTCTCTTCGATATNGGATCGATTTCGACGGGACAATTCAATGGTGTCATTGATGAATTTTATGTCTTTAGTCGAGCATTAACATCGGCTGATATTTGTCGTTTAACAAATCCATAAACTTCTCTTTGAAAACTGGCTGATATTGACAGAAACTTTTCACAAAAGTTTATTTTCTACATATTGAAATAAAATCATTACAGTCATTAATCTTATATGAAGGCGATGTAATCAGATAACATGGCCATAATAACTGTTAATAATGACAAGAAAACGAACGTTTTTAAGTTAAGACTTATATAAATTTCTGAAAGTATGAGTGTGAATGAAAAAGTCATCTTCATTCTTTACGATAAATTTCTTCGTATATAATCATACATAGTTGAGGGAGCGTATGTCAAAGTAATAGATCACACCTTACATTTTCTTCCGTGAAAACACAAATGTGTGTGTAAATTATATGATCTCTTCCAAATATTTTACTGAAAGATCTTATACGATTTGTAATCATACTGCAAAAAAACCCGGAGAAAAATGCGTCATCATCTTTGTAATCCGCTCCACATATGATGCTTTCTTTTGTTTCACTTCAAAGTCATACTGAATATCAATACTAACTGAACTTCAAATATGTCTTTTATTTAGTTCGATTCATTTATCATTTCGAAGAAAAAAGACATTAAAAGAAAGAAAATCACAGTGATACAAGATGAAACCATATGCATATATACACGTCTTTAAAACTAATAGCGTTTTATCAATCTCACGTGGGTGACAATGTACACCATTGTGATTTCCAAGGATTTGAATTGCCGTTCAATTCATTATCATCGGGAACAACTGGATAGAAAATTCGATAAATATTAGTTGTCAGCATTTTCTGTAAATACTCTGCATCGAGTGTTGGCATCTGTGACGTTGGTTTTGCAACGAGTTCAGTTAGCATTGGATCACTGTACTTCCAGTTGGCATAAACAATGTTCGTAAGATTGTTACGAAGGAATGGTTGTGCTGATGCCGGATTTTCTCCATCTGTACTGTTGATAACAGCAAAAGCTCTCATCATATCATCATCTTCATGAATAAGATTGTGACAATGAAACATATAATCACCTTTGTGTGGACCGAATCTTACAATAACATAAATATCTTGACTTGGGCCAAGATATATGATATCTTTTGGTGAAAGTTGTTCGTAAGGTTTAACACCACCATCACGATCACGGAGAAGAATGTAAAAGTCGACTAGATGTACATGAACAGGATGAAACCAACCACCGCCTGTTCGAAAGAGCCAGAGTTCCCAAGTGTTTTGTCCGACATCTTTGGCAGCAATTTTTGCTGAGTCCCAAGTCTCACCGTTAATAACCCATTGATTGCGTCTTCTTTCAAATACCATAGTGCGATGTGGTTGATCATCTTCGATCAATTTTTGAGCTGCGTCAATGTCTGCGCTAGTTAAGACACGTTCGACTGGTTTTTCTGGTACGATTGACGTAAGACTTCCATCGAATTTTGCTGCCGTAGGATCGGTTTTTGTTGAGACAATGAGTTTAGCGACGTAATGACTGTAACAGAAATATTCGACGTCTTTCATGTATTTTTCATTGATACCATTCCAGAGATATAATGTTTGACCTGCATATGCTGAAAAGTCACAAACGATTTCATATCGTTCAGCGACACCGATTAATAGGCCGTCGGCAGGAAATGCTAAAGGTTCTCGTCGATATCCTGCATCACTTGCAATAATGTGACATATGTCTTGAGAAATATCTTGAAGTGCAGCGTTTTTGATTGAGATGTCATACGGACGAGACACAGCAGCATTTAGAAATCGAAATCGGTACCATTTTGGATCAAGATTCATGTAAGGATATGGAATACCAGACACCAAATTAATGTCACCATAGAAACTTATTTTATCGACATTGTCTTTATCGATAACTAATTGACATTCAGAATCGAGCACTTTATCTTGTAAAATCAGAAATTTCTCTTCGATATCGTCTAAATTCCATGGTTCACCACACCCGCCGTACTTCTGCTTCGAACTAACTATGTACAAGCCAGCCAAGCCGTAGTAAGCATTTTCAGCTGTTATGTGAAGTGCATGATCGTGGTACCATTCCATAGCTGGTCGATTATCTGGATAAACATATTCTTTGGTTTCATGTAGACATGTTTCATCGTCAGCCCATCCATCATAAGGTGCAATACTTGCAGAACCGTGATGATGAATACCAATCGGTCTTCCTGTACGAGTGCCGGTACATGGTGGAAAACTATCTGTGAAAAAATTCTCGATTTTATTGTTAAATCGAACGAGTGCTTCATGTCCGGTTGGAAGAATAAATGTTGGTCCGGGTACGGAACCGTTATAGGTGATAAATATTGTTCCTGGTTTAGATGCACATGCGGGTATAATGTTGTTGAATGGAGATAATCTCGTGTCGAAAACATCGACTGAGTAAGAAAACATACAATGATTGTCTTCACGACATTCTCTTGATAGTAGTACGTGAACTGGTGGATTTTTGAATTCATCTCGAAACGGTATAATAGTGAATGGAGTACCTGAAACGATCGACATTGTAGCGTACGGTAGGTTGAAGGATAACTGCACTATTTTCGGAAAAAAACTTGCACTTTCGTACGTCTCAATGTTAATCATATCAACCTCACGAAAGACTTTGTTGAGTTCTATCGATGCAAAGCATACTATGCCTATAATCCTTTCCTTTTCTTCTCAATAACGCAAAATACTGAATGGATCAAGTTGACTTACGGGCTTTGGCATTGGATTGACAAGCTGGTACACTATCTGGTGGTACAGTTGTTGATGTTGTTGACGATGTCGATGATGTTGTCGACGATGTTGTGGTGGTAGGATTACGTGCACGTGTGGTTGTCGTTCTTCCTATAAACGAAAAGATATTATCAAAATTTTCAGTGTTGACTTATAGACCAACGTCTAGAAAGGGGTAATACGAATGATACATATTCAAAACTGATGCCTATATTTAAGAGAATATATATTACTTGGAGGTCTCTTTGTTTTTTGTGGTCTGTTGTCTTTATCTGAATTTGGATACGGTCCATAGTTATCATCTTCTCTTTCTCGCTCGGGATAATTATCATCATCATCATCATCATCACCACTATCATCATATTTTTCTTGTGGATACTGGATGTTCGGTCGTGACCGATAGTTTCGAGCCTTTCGAAATGTACCAAAATCACCACGCATTGCACTGCCAAAACCACCTGTTATAGGACTGATCGTTGGAATACCAGAGCCCAGCACTATCAAATACAACAATAATGTATATTACAATGAAAGAAGAATAAATAAGTTAAACTCACAAGGTAGCGGTTGAAAATAGCGAAGCATATCGATGTTTCCATACAATGATGATCCGCTACCGACTAAACTTGCATAGCCTGAAGCAAGTAGCTGAGCAACCGAAAATAAGTGACCGTATGTATTGACCAATGGTGGAAGAATGTAAACTAAAGTGGTGAAAACATGTATGATGAATTGGAGAAAAGTCATAGATTAATGCTTACGGCCAGTTGGTGAATAAATGATTGTTTGTTTGGTAAATCGATCAGCAAATATAGGAACCCATGGCATAAAATTGAGGAATGGACCACGCAATGCTATAGATTAAAAATAAGAGAAAAGGTCATCGTCAACTCAACAAATTCGAGAAATCATACGGTTATGTTGGCGTGAATATCGTGCAACAGGAAAATCATATTTTTTATATGACCTTTGATTATCATTGTTCATATAGACACTCATGCGGCCCATATCTGCTGGTAGTCGATGTCTCTATAGGAAAAAACAATAAAAGATATTCCATGATAGCATGTCAATGACTTACTTCAGATCTTGTATACGACCGCAATTGGGGAACTGCATCACCTAGTTGCAAATAAGAATAAAGTCATATTTTGAAATTGCAGGATATTTCTTAGTATACTTTGATTATCTTCTTCGTTTATCTCCTTTGTCGATGATGATTTCGACGAAGCAGAGTACACCAATAAACCAGCTACAATTGAAACAAGCACTAAACTTGTGCAAAGAATTTTCATTCGATTGTTTGCAAGGGTACTCGACCACGATGATCTACACGATAAAAACATATGCAAATACACTGCGTATTTCGTTGACGCTATGTCAATGTCGCATACCGTTTGGGTGCCCGATGCTTTTTCGTCTTCTTTCCCGAAGGAAACTCCATCAGTTCTTCATCTACGCTCATCTCATTATATATGACTTTGTCTGTCGTTTGTGCCATTTGATATACCTAAGTATCTAAAACGAAAAAGTCTTTCGTTTAGTAGATCAGTAAAACACAAGTCTCAAGAAAAGCGATGACACATCTGGGCGTTGTAATTTTACTTGATGAAATACTTAACTGACTTTAGCCGTATATATATTGTCTGAACAATCTCTCTCTCTTTCTTTGTTATCTGAATGTCACTCGCGGACATAAACTCAATTTCGCATCATCTGACTTCGTTACGTATGTCATCTTATCAAAGACCAACAAATATGCTACTTCATCGCATGATTCGAGTTATTCAAAAGATATCACGCATATCATTAGTGCACTTCGCATACGAAAGAGAAACTATTATCCTCGATGCCACAGCATTACTTTCATCTCTCTCTTGAATTATCTAATGAATTGAAGAGCTTTTATCTCCATGTAAAACATCATGTGAATTTATCTACCTATGGATGCACTTTCGCTTATAAACATTTGAGCAAAAGTTTTACAAACGAATGTCAAATTCAATTTGCACTCGATGTCTTATCTAACATGCTGAAACACCACCGTCATCTTTGTTTTCGATCCTTATGTAATAATTCTTTCCCATGACATGTCAACATTGAGCAAAATATATAAATGAGAGCAAACTTGTTTGGGTTGCACAATATAGTTCGAAGAACATTTCTTCGTAGTTCCATCTTACAGTGACAATNCCGCACTTCTTTTTCGAACTAACTATGTACAAGCCAGCCAAGCCATAGTAAGCATTTTCAGCTGTTATGTGAAGTGCATGATCGTGGTACCATTCCATAGCTGGTCGATTATCTGGATAAACATATTCTTTGGTTTCATGTAGACATGTTTCATCGTCAGCCCATCCATCATAAGGTGCAATACTTGCAGAACCGTGATGATGAATACCAATCGGTCTTCCGGTTCGAGTACCAGAACATGGTGGAAAACTATCCTTGAAAAAATTCTCGATTTTGTTGTTAAATCGAACGAGTGCTTCGTGTCCAGTTGGAAGAATAAATGTTGGTCCGGGTACGGAACCGTTATAGGTGATAAATATTGTTCCTGGTTTGGATGCACATGCGGGTATAATGTTGTTGAATGGCGATAATCTCGTGTCGAAAACATCGACTGAGTAAGAAAACATGCAATGATTGTCTTCACGACATTCTCTTGATAGTGGTACGTAAACTGGTGGATTTTTGAATTCATCTTGAAACGGTATGATAGTGAATGGAGTACCTGAAACGATCGACAGTGTAACATAGGGTACGTTGAAGGAGAATTGCACTATTTTCGGAAAAAACTTTCACAGTTTCGTACGTCTCAATGTTAATCATATCAATCTCAAGAAAGACTTTGCCGAGTTCTATCGATACAAAGCATACTTTACCTATAATCCTTCCCTTTTCTTCTCAATAACACAAAATACTGAATGAATCAAATTGACTTACGGGCTTTGGCATCGGATTGACAAGCTGGTACACTATCTGGTGCTAAAGTTGTTGACGATGTCGATGATGTCGACGATGATGTTGTTGACGATGTCGATGATGATGTTGTTGATGATGTTGTGGTGATAGGATTACCTGCACGTGTGGTTGTCGTTCTTCCTATAAACGAAAAGATATTATCAAAATTTTCAGTGTTGACTTATAGACCAGCGTCTAGACAGGGGTAATACTAATGATGCATATTCAAAACTGATGCCTATATTTAAGAGAATATAAATTACTTGGAGGTCTCTTTGTTTTTTGTGGTCTGTTGTCTTCGTATGAATTTGGATACGGTCCATAGTTATCATCTTCTCTTTCTCGCTCTGGATAATTATTATTATCATCGCCACTGTCATCATATTTTTCCTGTGGATACTCAATGTTCGGTCTTGGTCGATAATTTCGAGCCTTTCGAAATGAACCAAAATCACCACGCATTGCACTGCCAAAACCACCTGTTATAGAACTGATCGCCGGAATACCAGGACCAAGCACTATCAAATACAACAGTGATATATATTACAATAAAGAGAGAATAAATAAGTTAAACTCACAAGGTAGCGGTTGAAAATAACGAAGCATATCGATGTTTCCATACAATGATGATCCGCTACCGACTAAACTTGCATAGCCTGAAGCAAGTAGCTGAGCAACTGAAAATAAGTGACCGTATGTATTGACCAATGGCGGAAGAATGTAAACTAAAGTGGTGAAAACATGCATGATGAATTGGAGGAAAGTCATAGATTAATGCTTACGGCCAGTTGGTGAATAAATGATTGTTTGTTTGGTAAATCGATCAGCAAATATAGGAACCCATGGCATAAAATTGAGGAATGGACCACGTAATGCTATAGATTAAAAATAAGAGAAAAGGTCATCGACAACTCAAAAAATTCGAGAAATCATACGGTTATATTGGCGTGAATATCGTGCAACAGGAAAATCATATTTTTTATATGACCTTCGATTATCATTGTTCATATAGACACTCATGCGGCCCATATCTGCTGGTGGTCGACGTCCCTGTAAGAAAAAAAAACAATAAAAGATATTCCATGATAAGCATGTCAATGACTTACTTCATACCTCGTATACGACCGCAATTGGGGAACTGCATCAACTAGTTGCAAATAAGAATAAAAGTCATATTTTCAAAATTGCAGGATATTTCTTTCTATACCTTGATCATTTTCTTCGTTGATGTCCTTTTTCGATGATGATTTCGAAGAAGCCGAATACACCAATAAACCAGCTACAACTGAAACAAGCACTAAACTTGTGCAAAGAATTTTCATTCGATTGCTTGCAAGGGTACTCGACCACGATGATCTACACAATAAAAACATATACAAATACAATGAGTATTTCGTTGACGCTATATCAATGTTGCATACCGTTTGGGTGGTCGATGCTTTTTCATCTTCTTTCCCAAAGAAAATTCCATTAATTCTTCGTCTACACTCATCTCATTATATACGACTTTATCCGTCGTTTGTGCCATTTGATATACCTAAATATCTAAAACGAAAAAGTCTTTCGTTTAGTAGATCAGTAAGACACAAGTCTAAAGAAAAGTAATAACACATCTGGTCATTATACTTTCACTTGATGAAATACTTAACTGACTTATGCCGTATATATATATATTGTCTGAACAGTATCTCTCTCTCTTTGTTTGTTATCTGCATGTCACTCGCGGACATAAACTCAAGTTCACATCATCTGACTTCGTTGCGTATGTCATCTTATCGAAGACCAGCAAATATGCTACTTCATCGCATGATTCGAGTTATTCAAAAGATATCACGCATATCATTAGTGCACTTCGCATACGAAAGAGAAACTATTGTCCTCGATGCCACAGCATTACTTTCATCTCTCCCTTGAATTATCTAATGAATTGAAGAGCTTTTATCTCCATGTAAAACATCACGTGAATTTATCTACCTATGCATGCACTTTCGCTTACAAATATTTGAGCAAAAGTTTTACAAACGAATATCAAATTCAATTTGTACTCGACGACTTATCTAACATGCTGAAACACCACCGTCATCTTTGTTTTCGATCCTTATGCAATAATTCTTTCCCATGACATGTCAACATTGAGCAAAATATATAAATGAGAGCAAACTTGTTTGGGTTGCACAATATAGTTCGAAGAACATTTCTTCGTAGTTCCATCTTACAGTGACAATCTTGATTTCATTGGTTTTTGTAATAACCAACTTCACGTACTGAGTTAATGCTGAATTTTTATGAATAACTCCCTCTTTTCTTCCTCTCACTTTCTACAAATATATTTTTCCATGCAAATAAGAGATAAACAAATAAGTAGCTACACATATGCGCCATCGGGTACTGACATTTTGTGAATAAGACATTATCCAAGATTATCTTTTTTCGTCAACTCACTATGAAAAAGTCATCGTGCGAACCATTTCACTTTGTGTAACACGAATTTCAATTGTGCATTCACTCTGATCTTCACGTACGATTATATCTATATTCATACATCTGAAGTTTGTTTTCGTCGTCTTGCATTCATCCTTACCTTTTGAGTCGGATGTACAAAAAAATGTTGAGGATGATGCACACAAAGTGAGTGACAAAAGAAAATAAAAATGGTGGAACATAATTTATCATAAATTATATTTTGCAACTTTCAACAAGCATAAGAAAAGGTTCGGCAGTTGATTCAGTGATTGACATCGATGATCGAACGTTTCTGTCTTGTGATGAACAATGAATAGTGCACCTCTCGAATTTTCGCTTCTTTCGTATAAGCCTTTATTTCCTTCTCACGACATTCTTCTTACCATAGTGGCGGATGATAAGAAAAATAGAAGTATTCACAAGGTGTTTGCATGGTACATTTATGGACATATTTTTAGCCTCAATCGACCCGAAAAGAAAAGCAATTTCGAGGAAAGGCCGTTCGTTCGTATGGCTGAAACAGTTTTTTGTGAAAAATGTTGATGCTGAAATTTATCGAATTCGATACAGATTTACTTGAGGATATCCATAAACGATTTCAGTACATTGTTCACTATCAGTCATTCCGAATCAGCTGCTCATGTCTTAATCGATTTGAATGTATACGATAGGCACTGTAATATGGAGACAACAATGAGACTTCATGCCTTGTATCGTAGTTGGTTGAACTCTTATAATTTTCCTTATTTCTGTCCTATAAGAACAAACCTGTGAAGATTTAAAATGGAATACCTAATTTGTTTACAGTCTTACAAATCGTCTTACTATTTTATTCCATCATAAATTCAGATGTAATCGTTAAATATATGTGTTTACGGAGTAACTTCTTATAACAAAAATACTACTACCGACGATTTTTGTATGTGAAGACAAGGATACAATTGCTTAAATCGAAACTTCACAAACAAGTAGACTAACTATAGTGAAAAGATTGATGCACTTCAGCAAAATACGATATCGATCTTCTTTTTTTTTGTCCAGTAGTTCTATTACGGCGAGGGGTCAGGTTTTAAGTTTAATTAACTATCGCAATGAATCTGAACTGTCGATGAGGGTGTGGTGTCGAGAAATTCGTTCGATTGGCATGAAAAATATCTATAGCTGTTATAATATAATCGCGCTGGATATTCAGAGCTGATCGTCTCAATATCCACTAAGACAACCAAATTGACTTCGTCAGCCAATGTTGTTACCCAATACCAAAACTATACCATACGAGATGTGAGAAATTCGTTCGGACACCTCGTTACTAGGAATCCACGCTACATCCTTCTCAACTATCTTGATGTTCAGAATGCCACGGAATGTCCGGTCAGTTGGCGAAGCGTCTTCTCACCTTTAATCGCTGGAACTTCCGCACCAATCGAGATTACCTACACTCAGATTTCTACACTTCGAAAACCGCCACGCAAGACGATTTTCTCCATTGCTGTTGAAGAGCTCGTCGTATTCAGATCAAGTTCGTGATTCGCTCGTTATCAACCGAATTCTTCTGATTTTTGGTTATATGGGTGTCGGTTTTTAAACGGATACCCGAGGTGTTAGTATAATGACATTATTCGAAACTCAGATAAACTTTCCGAATATCTCAAATCCATACATAAGGTAAGTAACGACAATACATCAAATAAAGTTTGAATAAGATCACTTGTTCTGTCTCTATTTCTTTCTATATAAGTCATTTATACACCACATGAGGACATCAGATATAATTCTTATCTCTACATGTCAATGGCAGATATGTTATTCACAGGTCTAAAGGTAAAATAGTATTTTTTTTCAGTGCATTTTACGAGGACATCATCTGAAGTTATATCTGATGTTTTCATTCATTCATATTTCATTGAAACTAGCTTTTCAAGGAATGCTAACAATTTCAGGTTAAAATTCTATGATTCAGTTTGATTGGTAAATATGTAAGAAGACCTTGAAAATTCAATCAAATGAGAATTACTCTTGAAAAAAAGAGATTATGGAAAATTTACTTCAGGATTTTGACTATGTCATTGTATTCAATTCGATAACATACGAATACATGACAATGGGAGATGTCATTTCAGACGATTTTCTCATTAGTTTTCCACATAAGAAAGATGAGAAAAACAACTTCGGAACCAATCAAACTTTTTTCTTTGAGGCATGCAATGTTTACCACTACAGATGTAAATTTATCATTTTGCTTCACTTTCGTCACGAATACGAACGTATCTCATAAACATACGTAATTATTTGAAATGTCAGATTTATTAACACATCGAAGGAAAAAAGTATGCTGAGCATCAAAAGTCAGAGTTGTATTTGATATTTCACAAGAGAAACATTTTATTTAGACAGATTTGCGATGGAATATACCAATAGTTTCCGGTGATTGGTGATGTAAACTCCATTAATCGATCGGAAATACAATTGACATTTCCGAGCATACTGTGAAGTAGACTTTCGAATTTGATTGGATTGGATGCAAATGCGACAAAATAAAGCCCATTTGTGATCAGGTCGCCATGTGGGAGAGATTTTCGGACGATTTGAATTTCGCCATTCGGCCCGAGCAGATGTGTCCGTCCGACATGAGATGAAGGCANAAAAATGTTGAGGATGTTGCACACAAAGTGAGTGACAAAAGAAAATAAAAATGGTGGAACATAATTTATCATAAATTATATTTTGCAACTTTCAACAAGCATAAGAAAAGGTTCGGCAGTTGATTCAGTGATTGACATCGATGATCGAACGTTTCTGTGTTGTGATGAACAATGAATAGTGCACCTCTCGAATTTTCGCTTCTTTCGTATAAGCCTTTATTTCCTTCTCACGACATTCTTCTTACCATAGTGGCGGATGATAAGGAAAATAGAAGTATTCACAAAGTGTTTGCATGGTACATTTATGGACATACTTTTAGCCTCAATCGACCCGAAAAGAAAAAGAAAAGATTGCTTTGATATTGTCACCTACATCAAAGTTCATATTACAATATCTATTTATAAAGATGATTCATCATCGTCAAAAAAAAAGAAGAGCAACTTTGAGGTGAGGTCGTTCGTACGACTGATAAGTTTTTTGTGAAAAATGTTGATGCTGAAGTTTATCGAATTCGATACAGATTTACTTGAGGATATCCATAAACGATTTCAGTACATTGTTCACTATCAGTCATCCCGAATCAGCTGCTCATGTCTTAATCGATTTGAATGTATACGATAGGCATTGTAATGTGGAGATAACAATGAGACTCCATACGTTGTATCGTAGTTCACTGGATGTTTTACAATAAATAACATTGGCAGGGCTCTTATATTTTTCCTTATTTTAATCCTATAAGAACAAATCTATGGAGATTTAAAATGAAACGCCTAATTTGCTTTCAGTCTTACTATTTTATCCCTATCCTAAATTCAGACGTAATGGTTAAAAATATGCGTTTACGGAGTAGCTTCTTATAACAAAAATATTACTATCATTTTTACCTTCATCGTTACAAGAGGAGTGGTTAAATGTGTTTGTAATAATCCCACAAGGATACAATTGTTTAAATCGAAACTTCTCCAACCAGTAAACTAAGTATAGTGAAAAGATTGATGCACTTAACCAAAACACGACATCGATCTTCTATTTTTGTTTTTTGTCTAGTAATTCTATTACGGCGAGGGGTCAGATTTTAAGTTTAATTAACTTTCGCAATGAATCTGAGCTGTCGATGAGGACATGATGTCGAGAAATTCGTTCGATTGGCATGAAAAATATCTATAACTGTTATAATATAATCGCGCTGGATATTCAGAGCTGAACTTCTCAATATCCAGTAGGACAACCAAATTAACTTCGTCAGCCAGTTTTGTTACCCGATACCAAAACTATACCATACGAGATGTGAGAAATTCGGTCGGACACCTCGTTACTAGGAATCCACGCTACATCCTTCTCAACCATCTTGATGGTCAGAATGCCACGGAATGTCCGGTCAGTTGGCGAAGCGTCTTCTCACCTTTAATCGCTGGAACTTCCGCGCCAATCAAGATTACCTACACTCAGATTTCCACACTTCGAAAACGGCCACGCAAGACGATTTTCTCCATTGCTGTTGAAGAGCTCGTCGTATTCAGATCAAGTTCGTGATTCGCTCGTTATCAACTGAATTCTTCTGATTTTTGGTTATATGGGTGTCGGTTTTTAAACGGATACCCGAGGTGTTAGTATAATGACATTATTCGAAACTCAGATAAATTTTCTCAATATCTCAAATCCATATATAAGGTAAGTAACGACAATACATAAAATAAAGTTCGAATAAGACCAGTTGTTCTGTCACTATTTCTTTCTTATAAGTCATTTATACACCACGTGAGGACATCATATATAATTCTTATCTCTGCATATCAATGACAGATATGTTATTCACAGGTCAAAAGGTAAAATAGTATTGTTTTCAGTGCATTTTACGAGGACACCATCTGAAGTTATATCTGCTGTTTTCATTCATTCATATTTAATTGAAACTAGCTTTTCAAGGAATACTAACAATTTCAGGTTAAAATTCTATGATTCAGTTTGATTGGTAAATATGTAAGAAGACCTTGAAAATTCAATCAAATGAGAATAACTCTTGAAAAAAAGAGATTATGGAAAATTTACTTCAGGATTTTGACTATGTCATTGTATTCAATTCAATAACATACGAATACATGACAATGGGAGATGTCATACCAGACGATTTTCTCATTAGTTTTCCACATAAGAAAGATGAGAAAAACAACTTCGGAACCAATCGAATTTTTTTCTGTGAGGCATGCAATGTTTACCACTACAGATGTAAATTTATCATTTTGCTTCACTTTCCTCACGAATACGAACGTATCTCATAAACATACGTAATTATTTGAAACGTCAGATTTATTGACACATCGAAGGAAAAAAAGTATGCTGGGCATCAAAAATCAGAGTTGTATTTGATATTTCACAAAAGAAACAGTTTATTTAGACAGATTTGCGACGGAATATACCAATAGTTTCCGGTGATTGGTGATGTAAACTCCATTAATCGATCTGAAATACAATTGACATTTCCGAGCATACTGTGAAGTAGACTTTCGAATTTGATTGGATTGGATGCAAATGCGACAAAATAAAGCCCATTTGTGATCAGGTCGCCATGTGGGAGAGATTTTCNTTTGATATTTCACAAGAGAAACATTTTATTTAGACAGATTTGCGATGGAATATACCAATAGTTTCCGGTGATTGGTGATGTAAACTCCATTAATCGATCGGAAATACAATTGACATTTCCGAGCATACTGTGAAGTAGACTTTCGAATTTGATTGGATTGGATGCAAATGCGACAAAATAAAGCCCATTTGTGATCAGGTCGCCATGTGGGAGAGATTTTCGGACGATTTGAATTTCGCCATTCGGCCCGAGCAGATGTGTCCGTCCGACATGAGATGAAGGCAGTTTCGGTTCGATTTCCAAACTGAAATCTCCCATCGTTCTTCCGATGACATCCACTTTTTGCTGTTGCGTCATTCTAATTATTCAAAAAGAGTATTTCTTTATTTCTATTTCAATGACATCAACATACTCGTTGAATTTCGTTAGATTATGTATCCATTTTTGTGTTAACCCAAAAGATCCTCCGACATGGACGTCCTCATCATTCTGCACTGCGATAAGCGCCGCTGCTGCCTATAAGAAAACGATCGTGTAAGGAAAAAATGATATTTTCTCGAATGAAATCGCATACTCTTGCTGTGATGCCTTCTGGGTTATCATTTCCATCTTCGAATCCAATGAAGTCTTTCGAAAGTTTTGATAATTTCGAACTCATATATGCGAAACCGAATGTATCGTCTACTTTAATAATAGATTTCAGTGGAATTAACTGCATGAATTGTCGACCTAATTCATAGCAAAGATCTTTTCGATTACTTCTTATGTCGAGAAATACATCTCCTCCTAGAATAGGAATTCCATACGCAACATGAATATCATCAATTGATGGAATTAACAATACCCGTGCTTGGCATGTATCTTCCTGTTGGGCCACGCTTCTCTCTATATTCCATAAAAGCTCTTGGAAAAGAAATATTCGCTTGAGCCAGCCATATCTGGGTTCTTTCATAACCAAACCCTAGGGTTGTATTAATAGTCGCATCGCGATGTAAAGAAAGAAGCGTGTTTTTCAGTTGAGGTAGTTTCTGACAAGCTTTCCAAACACTATCTTCATCTTCATTCGATATATGAACTAGTAAAATATGTCAGACATGCTGCCGTTCATCGAGGTCGATTATTTTACTTACGAATGATAAATAGGCCGTGTTCATAAGGGATAGATGGAATTAAGATTTGCTGTTGACAGCGACAGTTTTCGAATGTGACTGTATCGTTACCATCGATTTCTCCTTCTTCATTGTCAACTTTAAAAAAAAAGCTTGTGAATAATTATTCAAATTTTCTGATTGACTGCTCTTCGGTGAACATCAATGCTCGATTCATCACATCTTATTCGAGATTTGACTGATGAAGATCTTTTTCTTACCGACTTCGACTTCCGGTACAATTGTCGTTACAATCTGAATGTTGCTTTGATCAAGAAAGTACCTTCCACAGACTATTGAAGTAGTGTTTACGAAGGTTGTGGTTGAAGACGTAGTTATTGGTGTTGTGCTACGGGAACTGGTAGTAGAAGTACTCACACCATGAGCTAAAAGTAGAAAATATAACAGATAGAAAGATGATGTTCGCAAGAGGATTTCATCCATAAAAATCAAACATGCTTTTTTTCTCATTTAATCTGTGAATGAGGTGCAATAGTGATGTTTCACGTTACTTGTTGTTGTTATACTTGGTTCCTTTGATTGCTGTACAGGATGTGCTGGTATTGTATAAGGATACTCTTTGTCATCGTCTTCTCCTTCTCCTGCCTCATTTTCATTTTCTTCCTCATCTTCTTCTGCCTCGCGTTGTTCGGCACTCGACTCCTCTGATGGATATGGAGCGTAATCACCCAAAGGTCTTTCTTGTCGTTGCGGAATGTTGAACCGTTCATAATTCGTTCGAAATCCACTGGTAAAACCACCCGTTCGGGAGCTTATCCGTGGTATTCTTTGTCCATGTACTAGAAAAAACAAGAAAAAATACATCCGATAAAAATGAATTTAAATAAAAACGAACGTGGTGTTGGTTGAAAATGCGATAGCATATTAAGATGAGCTAACGATCGATCAGTACCACTCGTGAAACTAACATATCCATACTTCAGTAATTCACCAATCGAATAAAGCTCATTATAGCGATTTATCATTGCAGGCATGATGTATACTGAAAA
>CAJNOJ010000569.1:8422-27168 GCA_905250025.1 Adineta ricciae | reverse complement strand
AAAAAATACATCCGATAAAAATGAATTCAAATAAAAACGAACATGGTGTTGGTTGAAAATGCGATAGCATATTAAGATGAGCTAACGATCGATCAGTACCACTCGTGAAACTAACATATCCATACTTCAGTAATTCACCAATCGAATAAAGCTCATTATAGCGATTTATCATTGCAGGCATGATGTATACTGAAAATTATTGTATTTACTAAACAAGGTGCCCAGAAAGTATGTTTACTTACGCCACCCTCGTGTACCAGATATAATTGTTTGCCGTGTGCGCCGCTCGACAAATATGGGGATTTGGAATCCAAGACTGAGAAACGGACCATCCAGAGCTTTAAAAATACATTGTTATACAGGACGTTAGAAAAACGGTTGTAATACATACGGAAGTTTTGACGGTCGTAGCGAGCGATGGGGAAACGCAGCTTTTTAGATTGTAATCGGACACCAACGGGAGATAGTTTATGAATATACATGTATATGTGACCGAGATCTTTTGATACCCTGCTTGTTTTCTGAATAGCAACGAGACGATGACTGAATTCGTAGGTCAATGTCAATGAGATGCTTACATAGATGGATCCTGACCGTAATTGAGGAAGCCAATCATTGCCATCAGTCCATATTTCTAGCAAATATGAAAACTATACATATATAATTGAAACTCGATTATGTCATTGCAGACAACCTACTCAACGATATACCTTCAATCAAATAAGTGTGCATGTGAATGCGACATGTTTACTCCTGTTCCTACGACCATCGGATTTATCGAGAAGAAAAAATCAAAACAAAATCATCACCACGAAGGAAACTAATCTCATGCATAGATCGTTTCATATATTCTTCAAAAATCTTCTACAATTGACTAACTTTCGTTACTATTGTTTCCATCTTTTTCATGTTGCGTGTAATGTACAGTAGACACGGTCACGATACTACCGATAATCACTAGTACCATCAGAATGGTATAGAACGTTTTACGTTTAGTCCAAATGCTTGCACGAGACCTTTGTGGCCTACAAATAACAATGTTCTAAATGACTCGCGACTATGTAGAACACTTACATCAATGACAATTGCTGTTTGAGCATTGTGTCTTCGGAGAAGTCTTCGTGTTGCTCATTATCGACTATGATATATTCTGGTTTTAGTTGAGTTCCTTCTGGTGCTTTAACCATAATTGCACTGCTTAATTTATGTTTCTATATTATATGTACGATTAACGTTTTTTCAGGTCATTTTCTTTCCTGCATAAAACTCTTACCTAATCAGTTGTTCGTTGTCGTAAAAGTTTAAAAGTGCATAAGTCATGTGTCACTCATTGAAAAGCAGCCGTTTATATAGAGCGAAAATGTCAGGATAATATATTGTGATAAAGAACAGTAATTTATTTGTTTCGATAAAAAAACTGTGTCAATGTAGTAATAGAATTTGATGATATTAACAAAAATGAACTGATAAGAAAATAACAGCCCGTGTTTTACAGTTTACGCGAATAGGGAAGATGTAGAATATGGATCTGGTCAGATCAAGAAGAAAAAATACGATAGTGGCATAAATGAGTAAAGTGCCACGGACAATATGCACTGAAATTTCTTTTGATTTATGATTATGGAAGAGCTGATAACGTTCTCAGGGTAAATGATTCAACCATTTTCACTTGAATATCGGTTATAGTTGATTCGAGAAAAACAAAATCTTCGAATAATATCCATCTCTGTTGTTGATATTCTAAATTGGTTTTTGTGTCCTTCCGTAAATGCACTTTTCTCGTGTGACCTTTTTCGATAAAAATAATTTATTACTCATACAAGTCACTTAATATCTATTCTGTCATTCAATTCGATTCCAGGTTCCAAATAAAACATTTTTACATTGAACGATAAGTGGCATTGCTTTCCTATTGGTTCATTTTATTCCAATGATACTCATACCTAATTGCTCTTTGTATGTTTATACAAGAGTATGAAAGAATTGTCTTTCGCTCTTATCTTTTTTTTCTCATGAAGTTAGAGCGGTCAGCAGGTATTTTATTACATATAACATCATTGCCTTCGAAATATGGTATCGGAGATTTTGGAAGCGATGCATTTCGATTTGTTGACTTTTTAGCAGAAACCAAACAAAAATTGTGGCAAATTTTACCGTTAACCACGATCAATTGTCCGTCGCCATATTCAAGTAGGATGTCTTTTGAAAAAAAGGAGCTTTTTTCTGTGATCGCACTGTGTTTTATAGGTGAATCATCATGCGGTGGAAATCCGTGGTTGATTTCGCCCGAAAAATTGACTGATATGAATGTTTTATCGTCGGAAGACCTAGAGTTGCTGACTAATGGAACGAAATTTCATGGCGATTACGTTAGTTTTAAAGATGTAAATGAGTTCAAAGAGAAATTGTTAAAGAAGTCGTTCGAAAACTTTCAAAATTCGAAGAATCACAAGGAAATTCTCGATAAATTCTATGCAGATCAATCATTCTGGATTGACGACTTTGTTTTATTTATGATCATCAAATCACAGGTAAATTCGAGATTTTTCTTTCTTCGATAAATATCTTGACTTTGATTCAGCACAAAGGACTACCATGGAATGAATGGCCGTCGGCATTACGTCATCATGATCCAGCAGCACTGGACGAACTTCGTCGAACTAATCGAAATGAATATGAATACCATTTATTTGTTCAGTACATTTTCGATCAACAATGGAAACAATTGAAAAAATACGCAAATGAGAAAAATATACAGATAATCGGTGACATGGCGATGTATGTGGATTATAATTCAGTTGATGTTTGGGCGAATTCGAAGTTATTTAAACTCGATTCGAATACGATGAGACCAACTGTTGTTTCAGGTAAATGATTGTCAAAAGCAGATGTGCATGTATCTACATCGATTGTCTATGATATAGGCTTTCCGGCTGATGAAAACTATGATATTCAAATATGGAATCAACCGGTTTATCAATGGAATGATGCAAACATTCGACAAGATTTGTTTCAATGGTGGATCAGACGCATTGAAAAATCTCTGTCAATGTATGACATCGTGCGCCTCGATCATTTCCGAGGTTTTGTCCAACATTATGTTATCCCAATAGATGCTCAAACATCCAAGCCGAACACATCCGATGCGCATTGGGTAAACACACCGTACGTACTGTTAAAAATCAGATTTTCAAACGGAAAAATTCCAGTGGTTACGAATTATTTTCAGCAGTGAAGAGCTCACTCGGTGAAGATATCTCCTTAGTTGTCGAAGACATCGGTAGTGTAACCAGTGAGGTGTTTCAATTACGTGATGCGATGAAATTCTACGGAATAAGAATTCTGCAAATGGGGTTTTACTGTTATCCTGATAACATTTATTCTCCGCACAATTATCTCCCAAATTCAATCGCATATACAGGTACACATGACAATGCAACGTCATTAGAATGGTGGACGAGTGTCGCAAGACGCGAAGAAAAAGATCTGTTTAAAAAATACGTCCATCGTCCATGTTCATCGGAAGTCGATTTCGAGAAACATATTCCTTGGTATTTCATCCAAATGATCTTACAATCCGCATCGAATGGAGCAATTGTATTAATGCAAGATTTACTGAGTGTCAATGTGCGAATGAACTATCCCGGAAAAGGTAAACAGGATGAGGTAGAGATAAAAGTATTTCGAATCGATGTTTCAGACTCATCGATGGAGGAAAACGGACCGCAGAATTGGTCATGGCGTTTCAAATGGTCACAACTGACATCGAATATTCGAGAGGAGTTGAAGGAGTTGACTGAAATGTATGGACGAAATCTTCTGTATGGAAAAGCAATTCCCCCGAAGGATATGATTATGCAAGGCGACTCTTCTTTCTTTTTGAAGTAAATATTCAACAAATTTTATTTTAACAAACCTTGAATTTTCGAATAAAGCCTCTCATCCCAAAGTTCATAACCTTCTTCAGTCAAATGTACGTTGTCTACTAAATGATACAGTCTGACCTCTTCAGGTGGCTCCAGCCATTGAATACGATCGTTGTCTTGCGATCTGATCGTATCAACAAGCTGTTTTATCGCTTGATTTGATTGAGAAACATATTTTTCTTCTACGTCTTTGCGTGTGAACAGACCAGTAACAAGAATCTTTGTTTGAACAGGCAACAAAGCGAATAAAGTTTGTAACAATAGGTCATAATTATTGATTTGTAAACCGTGCAGTGGTTTTCGGGGTTGAAGATTATTCGTACCGATATGAACGACAACGAGTTTAGGATTTTTCTCTTTTAACATAGTTAATAATCCTAATTTGATACGATAGAGCACATTCTCAATTTTGTCTCCACCGACACCTGCATTGAACAAACGTGGGTAAGGCAACAGACCGAGTTGGGTGAATCTTCCGGTATTTTTAAATCTTTCGAACATCGAATCACCAAGAAGAACAATATCAACTTGCTCCGAAAGCTCACCTGCTGCTGTTAACTGTGGCTGATGACTTCTCATGTGCGTATCATGAGATCGTTGTTTAAAACAAGCTCGTTCATTGATCAAATCGTCAATTTGTGACGCGGGGAGGGACTCATGTTGAATTGATGATAAAGCCATGTCTACTCTTGATTGTGCACTTCTTTCTATTGAAGTAAAAACGAAGGAGAGAAAAGGCAATGATCGAGCAATAACACGAACGACAATGACGTCATGAAAAAGAACAAGGGACAGTCTAATGTGAAGCCTAATTTCTCTCGATTGAGTAATATCGTGTCTTGTCGTTCTGTTCTTGATACTGTTCGTATAATTGACGAGAACAAGCAGCATGTCTACGTTTATTGGTGCAATCTTACCCTTTGCTTGTTTGAAAAATCAGTAAAATTTGACTTCCACGTCAATCTGTTTGAAAGAAATTTTCGTTCTCATCATTTCTATTTGGCGTGTGTCGCGCAGAGTACATCGCTTCGGTATGATAACAGTTGGTGTTTTACGTTTCTAATCTTTCATTTTGAATAGACATTTCATATCTAGACATCAAAACGTCACAATTGCTTGTGCAAAATCGTCGTAGAAATAAAGAACGAGTGAAGACAATCAACGATGCATTTCTTTGTCAATGTTTTCCTAGTCTATTCGAAACAACATCTACCATCGTCCGATAAAAACTTTTTCTTCTGTTTTTTGTAGTCGACTTGGTATGCGACATATTTTTGTAGGCTTTTTACACAAAGTATTGCGGCGTAAAATAAATTTCTTCTTTTTCTTTGTTCTCATAGACGCACGAGTTGTTTGAGAGATTTTGTTTTCAGTAGTCAATTTTACTGCGTACTATACGGTTTCCTCAGAATAAGAATCGCAATGTCCCTAAAAACTGTCATCAAAGAAATCTTCAACGCTAATACGAATTTTCAAAATGCTCAACAAGCGATGAACTTCGCACATTCTTTGGATGCTTTGTCGGGAGATTTGTATACTGATCCGATGCGGTTTCTTTTCGAATTGATTCAGAATAGTGATGATGCGTACAAAGATCATCCGACGAAGAATCCGTTACTACGTTTGACTGTGATCGACGAAGGTTATTTAATCGTGGCCAATTATGGTAAAGGCTTCGATAAGAATGACGCTCGAGGTGTGTGCGGTGTTGGATGTGGAACAAAACGGAAAGATCGAGACAAAACAGGTTATAAGGGTCTAGGATTCAAAGCCGTTTTCGGTCAATCAGAATATGTTTTAATTGCCTCCAAAGGTGAATATTTTCGTTTTGAAGCGGGTGCGAAGGAATTTCAATGGAACATCAAATGGGGAAAAGATCGTGCAAGTTGGGAAGTGAGTAGTGGGCAAAAGTTCAAGTTTCCCTGGCAGATATGTCCGATATGGACGGAGAAAACTGAATTACCCGTGCCGATTCAACAGTGGTTATTTTCTCAACCGGAGGCAGTCGCGTGCATTATCCGCGTGGCTAATATATCGGAGATCAAAAAATCATTAAGAACGTTAATCGATCAGGCACACGTGTTTATGTTTCTTCGACGCGTTCGAAATATTCGAATATCGATGGATTCATCCAATGAAACTGTACTCCAGATCAGCCAATTGAAAGATAAATCGATCAAGATTTGGAATGCAGATGGAAATCTCAGCTCACATTGGTTGTTACATTCGTGTCTGTTACCTGTTCCCAAAGAAGCGCTGAAAGACAGTCGTCTGCCGGAAAAACTAGCAGGAATCGAAGAAATCGATTTGACTTTGGCGATAAAGATTAATCAGAATGACTGTTTTGTACCTGTGAGAGGTAGTGACAGTATTCTGTTTGCCTACCTTCCCACAAAAATTTCCATGTACAATCTACCAGTTCTAGTCAATGCTCAATTTGATATTAACGCCAGTCGAGAACACATACGAATAGATTCGTCCTGGAATCAGTGGCTATTCTCATGCATTCCTGAACAAATGTTCAAATGGGTCCAAACTCTAACGAAGGACCAGAAATGGACGGATAAAGCGTACGACTTATTACCCAATCGCTTATCAGTGAAAGACCAACTTGCTGAACAATACAATAAAGCACTCGACAGCAGTGTCAAAACAGTTCCATTCTTGTTCGGGATCCACAAAAATTCGTTACTGATTAGTCAAGCAGTTGTTGATTTAACCCTCTTTTCATCGGACGATTGTCTTGGGCATGAGCTCGTTCGAGATTACGTTGCGCAAACATCATCACCACCATTGCGTTTGCCGGCAAACCCTTTCGTGCGTAATCACCATCGACTTCGAAACCTAGGAATTCAACAATTCACTTGGGAAAAATGCTGGCAAATGTTACATTCACCATGGTTTTTAACTCGATTGAATTCTGACCGAGCAATGATNAAAAAATACATCCGATAAAAATGAATTTAAATAAAAACGAACGTGGTGTTGGTTGAAAATGCGATAGCATATTAAGATGAGCTAACGATCGATCAGTACCACTCGTGAAACTAACATATCCATACTTCAGTAATTCACCAATCGAATAAAGCTCATTATAGCGATTTATCATTGCAGGCATGATGTATACTGAAAAGTATTGTATTTACTAAAGAAGGTGCACAGAAAGTATGTTTACTTACGCCACCCTTGTGTACCAGATATAATTGTTTGCCGTGTGCGCGGCTCGACAAATATGGGGATTTGGACTCCAAGACTGAGAAACGGACCATCCAGAGCTTTAAAAATACATTGTTGTACAAGACGTTAGAAAAACGGTTGTAATACATACGGAAGTTTTGACGGTCGTAGCGAGCGATGGGGAAACGCAGCTTTCTAGATTGTAATCGGACACCAACGGGAGATAGTTTATGAATATACATGTATATGTGACCGAGATCTTTTGATACCCTTCTTGTTTTCTGAATAGCAACGAGACGATGACTGAATTCGTAGGTCAATGTCAATGAGATACTTACATAGATGGATCCTGACCGTAATTGAGGAAGCCGATCATTGCCATCAGTCCATATTTCTAGAAAATATGAAAACTATACATATATAATCATATGATATAAATATAATTGAAACTCGATTATGTCATTGCAGACAATCTACTCAACGATATACTTTTAATCAAATAAGTGTGCATGTGAATGCGACATGTTTACTTCTGTTCCTACGACCATCGGATTTATCGAGAATAAAAAATCAAAGGAAGTCATCATCAAGAAGGAACCTAATCCCATAGATAGATCGCTTCATATATTCTTCAAAAATCTTCTACAATTGACTAACTTTCGTTACTATTGTTTCCATCCTTTTCATGTTGCGTGTAATGTACAGTAGACACGGTCACGATACTACCGACAATCACTAATAACATCAGAATGGTATAGAACGTTTTCCGTGTAGTCCAAATGCTCGCACGAGACCTTTGTGGCCTAGAAATAACAATTTTTTAGATGATTCGCGACTATGTAGAGCATTTACATCGATGACAATTGCTGTTTGAGCATTGTGTCTTCGTAGAAGTCTTCGTGTTGTTCATTATCGACCATGATATATTCTGGTTTTAGTTGAGTTCCTTCTGGTGCTTTAACCATCATTGCACTAGTCAATAGATGTTTCTATATTAGATGTAAGATTCATGTTTTTTCAGATCATTTTCTTTCCTGAATAAAACTCTTACCTAATCAGTTGTTCGTAGTCGTTAAACTTTAAAAGTGCATAAGTCATATGTGTCACTCATTGAAAAACAGCCGTTTATATATAGCGAAAATATAAGGACAGTCTATCGTGATAAAGAACAGTAATTTATTTGTTTCGATAAAAAAAACTGTGTGAATGTAGTAATAGAATTTGATGATATTAACAAAGATGAACCGATAAGAAAATAACGGCCCGTGTTTTACAGTTTATGCGAATAGGGAAGATGTAGAATATGGATCTGGTCAGATCAAGAAGAAAAAATACGATAATGGCATAAATGAGTAAAGTGCCACGGACACAATATGCACTAAAATTTCTTTTGATTTATGATTATGGAAGAGCTGATAACGTTCTCAGGGTAAATGATTCAACCATTTTCACTTGAATATCGGTTATAGTTGATTCGAGAAAAACAAAATCTTCGCAATAATATCCATCTCTTTTGTTGATATTCTAAATTGTTGAGGGGTGTTCTTTCGTAAATGCACTTTTCTTGTGTGACCTTTGTCGACAAAAATAATTTATTACTCATACAAGTCATCTAACATCTATTGTGCCATTCAATTTGATTCCAGGTTCCAAATAAAATGTTGTTAAAGTGAATGATAAGTGGCAATGCTTTCCTATTGGTTTGCTTTATTCCAATGATATTCATACCTAATTGTTCTTTGTATGTTTGTACGATAGAATGAAAGAATTTTCTTTAGCTGTTATCTCTTTTTTTTCATGAAGTTAGAACGGTCAGCAGGTATTTTATTACATATAACATCATTGCCATCGAAATATGGTATCGGAGATTTCGGAAGCGATGCGTTTCGATTTGTTGACTTTTTAGCAGAAACCAAACAAAAATTGTGGCAAATTTTACCTTTAACCACGATTAATAGTCCGTCGCCATATTCAAGTAGGATGTCTTTTGCAAAAAAGGAGCTGTTTTGTGTGATCGCACTGTGTTTTAGGTGAATCATCATGTGGTGGAAATTCGTGGTTGATTTCGCCCGAAAAATTGATTGATATGAATGTTTTATCATCTGAAGACTTAGAGTTGCTGACTAATGAAACGAAATTTCCTGACGATTACGTTAATTATAAAGATGTAAAGGAGTTTAAAGAGAAATTGTTAAAGAAGTCATTTGGAAACTTTCAAAAATTGAAGAATCACAAGGAAATTCTCAATAAATTCCATGCAGATCAATCATTTTGGATTGACGACTTTATTTTATTTATGATCATCAAATCACAGGTAAATTCCAGATTTTTCTTTCTTCAGTAAATATCTTGATTTTGATACAGTGCAAAGGACTACCATGGAACGAATGGCCGTCAGCATTACGTCATCATGATCAAGCAGCACTGGACGAACTTCGTCGAACTAATCGAAATGAATATGAATACCATTTGTTTGTTCAGTACATTTTTGATCGACAATGGAAACAATTGAAAAAATACGCAAATGAGAAGAATATACAGATAATCGGTGACATGGCGATGTATGTGGATTATAATTCAGTTGATGTTTGGGCGAATTCGAAGTTATTTAAGCTCGATTCGAATACAATGAGACCAAGTGTTGTTTCAGGTAAAGGATTGTCAAAAGCAGAGGTGTATTTATTTACATCGATTTTTTTATGAAATAGGCTTTCCGGCCGATGAAAACTATGGTATTCAAATATGGAATCAACCGGTTTATCAATGGAATGATGAAAATATTCGACAGGATTTGTTTCAATGGTGGATCAAACGCATTGAAAAATCTCTGTCAATGTATGACATCGTACGGCTCGATCATTTCCGAGGTTTTGTCCAACATTATGTGATCCCAATAGATGCTCAAACATCCAAACCGAACACATCCGATGCGCATTGGGTAAACACGCCGTATGTACTGCTAAAGATCAGATTTTCAAACGGGAAAATTCCAGTGGTTACGACTTATTTTCAGCAGTGAAGAGCTCACTCGGTGAAGACATCTCTTTAGTTGTCGAAGACATCGGTAGTGTAACCAGTGAGGTGTTTCAATTACGTGATGCGATGGAATTCTATGGAATAAGAATTCTGCAAATGGGGTTTTACTGTTATCCTGATAACATTTATTCTCCGCACAATTATCCTCCAAATTCAATTGCATATACAGGCACACATGACAATGCGACGTCATTAGAATGGTGGACGAGTGTTGCAAGACGCGAAGAAAAAGATTTGTTTAACAAATACGTCCATCGTCCATGTTCATCGGAAGTAGATTTAGAGAAATGTATTCCTTGGTATTTCATCCAAATGATCTTACAATCCGCATCGAATGGAGCAATTATATTAATGCAAGATTTACTGAGTGTCAATGTGCGAATGAACTATCCCGGAAAAGGTAAACAGAATGAGATAGAGATAAAAGTATTTCGAATCGATTTTTCAGACTCATCGATGGAGGAAAGTGGGCCGCAGAATTGGTCATGGCGTTTCAAATGGTCACAATTGACATCGAATATTCAAGAAGAATTGAAGGAGTTGACTGAAATGTATGGACGAAATCTTCTGTATGGAAAAGCAATTCCCCCGAAAGATATGATTATGAAAGACGATTCTTCTTTCTTTTTGAGATAAATATTCAACAAATTTTATTTTAACAAATCTTGAATTTTCGAATAAAGCTTCTCATCCCAAAGTTCGTAACCTTCTTCAGTCAAATGTACATTGTCTACTAAATGATACAGTTTGACCTCTTCAGGTGGCTCCAGCCAATGAATACGACCGTTGTCTTGCAATCTGATCGTATCAACAAGCTGTTTTATCGCTTGATTTGATTGAGAAACATATTTTTCTTCTACGTCTTTGCGTGTGAATAGACCAGTAACGAGAATCTTTGTTTGGACAGGCAATAAGACGAATAAAGCTTGTAACAATAAATCATAATTGTTGATTTGTAAACCGTGCAATGGTTTTCGGGATTGAAGACTATTCGTACCGATATGAACGACAACGAGTTTAGGATTTTTCTCTTTTAACATGGTTAACAATCCTAATTTGATACGATAGAGAACATTCTCAATCTTGTCTCCACCGACACCTGCATTGAACAAACGTGGGTAAGACAATAGACCGAGTTGAGTGAATCTTCCGGTATTTTTAAATCTTTCGAACATCGAATCACCGAGAAGAACAATATCAACTTGTTCTGAAAGTTCACCTGCTGCTGTTAATTGTGGCTGATGAGTTTCCATGTGCGTATCATGAGATCGTTGTTTAAAACGAGCTCGTTCATTGATCAAATCTTCAATTTGTGTCACGGAGAGAGGCTCATGTTGAATTGATGATGAAGCCATGTCTACTCTTGATTGTGCACTTCTTTCTATTGAAGTAAAAATGAGGGAGAGAAAAGGCAATGATCGAGCAATAACACGAACGACAATGACGTCATGAAAAAGAACAATGGACAGTCTAATGTGAAACCTAATTTCTCTCGATTGAGTAATATCGTGTCTTGTCGTTCTGTTCTTGATACTGTTCGTATAACTGACGAGAACAAACAACATGTCTACGTTTATTGGTGTAATCTTGTGCTTTACTTGTTTGAAAAATCAGTAAAATTTTACTTCCATGTCAATCTGTTCGAAAGAAATTTTCGTTCTCACCATTTCTATTTGCCGTGTGTCGCGCAGAGTACATCGCTTCGGTATGATAACAGTTAGTGTTTTACGTTTCTAATCTTTCATTTTGAATAGACATTTCATATCTCAGTATCAAAACGTCACAATTGCTCGTGTAAAATCGTAGAAATAAAGAACGAGTGAAGACAACCAACTATGCATTTCTTTGTCAATGTTTTGCTAGTCTATTCGAAGCAACATCTTCCATCGTCTGACAAAATTTTTTCTTTTGTTTTTGTAGTCGACTTGGTATGCGACATACGTTTGTAGACTTTTTACACAAAGTATTGCAACATAAAATAAATTTCTTCTCTTTCTTTGTTCTCATCGACGCACGAGTTGTTTGAGAGATTTTGTTTTCAGTAGTGAATTTTACTGCGTACCATACGCTTTCCTCAGAAATAAGAATGGCCATGTCTCTAAAAACTGTCATCAAAGAAATCTTCAACGCTAATACGAACTTTCAAAATGCTCAACAAGCGATGAACTTCGCACATTCTTTGGATGCTTTGTCGGGAGATTTGTATACTGATCCGATGCGGTTTCTTTTCGAATTGATTCAGAATAGCGATGACGCGTACAAAGATCATCCGACGAAGAATCCGTTACTACGTTTGACTGTGATCGACGAAAGTTATTTAATCGTGGCCAATTATGGTAAAGGCTTCGATAAGAATGACGTTCGAGGTGTGTGTGGTGTTGGATGTGGAACAAAACGAAAAGACCGAGACAAAACAGGTTATAAAGGCCTGGGATTCAAAGCCGTTTTCGGTCAATCGGAATATGTTTTAATTGCCTCTAAAGGTGAATACTTTCGTTTCGAAGCGGGTGCAAAGGAATTTCAATGGAACATCAAGTGGGGAAAAGATCGTGCGAGTTGGGAAGCGACTAGTGGGCAAAAGTTCAAGTTTCCCTGGCAGATATGTCCGATATGGACGGAGAAAACTGAATTACCCATGTCGATTCAACAGTGGTTATTTTCTCAACCGGAAGCAGTCGCGTGCATTATTCGCGTGAGTAATATATCGGAGATAAAAAAATCATTAAGAACGTTGAGCGATCAAGCACACGTGTTTATGTTTCTTCGACGCGTTCGAAATATTCGAATATCGATAGATTCATCCAATGAAATTGTACTCCAGATCAGCCAATTGAAAGATAAGTCGATCAAGATTTGGAATGGAGATGGAAATCTCAGCTCCCATTGGTTGTTACATTCGTGTCTGTTACCTGTTCCCAAAGAAGCGCTGAAAGACAGTCGTCTGCCAGAAAAACTAGAAGGAATCGAAGAAATCGATTTGACTTTGGCAATAAAGATTAATCAGAATGATTGTTTTGTACCTGTGAGAGGTAGTGACAGTATTCTGTTTGCCTACCTTCCTACAAAAATTTCCATGTACAATCTACCAGTTTTAGTCAACGCCCAATTTGATATCAACGCCAGTCGAGAACACATACGAATAGATTCGTCCTGGAATCAGTGGCTATTCTCATGCATTCCTGAACAAATGTTCAAATGGGTCCAAACTCTAACGAAGGAGCAGAAATGGACGGATAAAGCGTACGACTTATTACCCAATCGCTTATCGGTGAAAGATCAACTTGCTGAACAATACAATAAAGCACTCGACAGCAGTGTCAAAACAGTTCCATTCTTGTTCGGAATCCACAAAAATTCTTTACTGATTAGTCAAGCAGTTGTTGATTTAACCCTCTTTTCATCGGACGATTGTCTTGGGCATGAGCTCGTTCGAGATTACGTTGCACAAACATCATCACCGCCATTGCGTTTGCCGGCAAACCCTTTCGTGCGTAATCACCATCGACTTCGAAACCTAGGAATTCAACAATTCACTTGGGAAAAATGCTGGCAAATGTTACATTCACCATGGTTTTTAACTCGATTGAATCCTGACCGAGCAATGATCTTTATCACCTATCTTTATCAACAGCGCGAGTCGACCCAGTTCAAGAAACGTATCTATGAGATTCCGTTTCTTCTCGATCAATACGGCCACCTGCGCAAAATCATGGATGTCTATTTTCCATCTCGTTTCAGTACTCTTGATTGGATGATTGTAGAAGACAGAGAATCTTTCGTGCATTCGAAAATTATGGATTGGCTTGCCGATCAACCCGCAATTAAAACCTGGCTTCGCAAACTCGGTATTCACGAGCGCACTGATATTACTTTCATTGAGGAATTCCTCATTCCACAAGTCGATCGATACATCACACCGGACAACTCCATGGTTACTATTGAACGCTTGTTCAATCTATTTCGAAATGGTTCATTGACGACACGTCATTGTTGTGATTTATGCCGATTAAAAGTATGGACTGTCGATCGCAATCTAGTTCCAGCTTATCAACTGTATTTCTCCAGTTCGTATCTACCGCACTTAGCATTGGATCAATACGATCTTGACCGACGGTTATTTCTCTGTTCATCTTATTTAGAGATCATTGAAGACGCAAGTATTGATCAGTGGAGACATTTCTTTCAATCTCTTGGTGTTCAAGAGACTGTCAGTGTAATACAGTTCACTGATCGTTATCATGACGAACTAGTAGCTGCTTATATCAATATCCAGACATCGCGACTTCCTCCATATGCTCCACTATTCGGATTTAAAAATCATCTCACGATTAAATTACTAGAACAAACTCAGAGGAATTATCAATTCTCGGTCTTTTTCTGGGATTATGTCATGCGTATGCTCAATGTTCGAGTATTACTCGAAAAGGATATTCTTTACAGTCAACGTCAGGTGACTGTCGAAAGTTTGCCACAGTGGTGTGTTCAAACACGGCCGTGTATTCCAACAACAAGTGGTCAATTATTGCCAAGCATCCATATCTTCGCCAATCACCTACGAACCATTGTTGGCCCGCATTTACCTGTGTTTGCTTGTAACCTACCTAACATACTTCCTGAACTCTGGCAGCAATTCTTTCAGTTCAAAATAGAGTTATTCGTTGAAGATTATTTCGATTTACTGGAGCGTATTCATCATTCATCTTCTCCTCTGAACGATGAAGAAGAACAGCGTATTCAGCTGATCTACACGGGACTAATCAATCAAATTCGCCTGAAAAATTACAAAAAGAAGAAATCACTCTTTCTTCTCAGCACACAAAATCAACAGTTTCATGTCTCGAATGAATTAGTGCTTTCCATCGATAAAGATTTGATTTTACCTTCAAGTGTCAAACAATTGAAACTCAATGACGAAAATGTCCGCCATCCGCATCTCGGATTGCTGCTCGACGTCGTCCAAGTACGAGCAGTCACTCGTGCTGATCTTTCCCTATCGAAACAGATTATCTATCATCCCTCTCGGTCATTATCCACCAAATTACGAAACATACAACCGTACCTCTTTGCGTTGGCTGAGCATCACAAAGTGAACGATCACGCGATCGACTGCGATTTAGTCATTTTCGAGGCGGACCGTCTCGAATTGGTTTACAACAATGAAATTTTCATTCATGAAGTGCCTGTGCATCTACAACAGACTCAGTTGTATGTCAAACGGCCTTGGTATGGTGAAGAGACGATAGCAGCACTTCCGCACATTCTATGCAAGCAACTTCGATTACCAGTTCATTTCGAAGCGGAACTAGACCGTATGTTGAAAGAAAGATCGGTCAACGGTGTCGATCGATACTTTCAGGTACAAAATATTCTCATTCAGCCCCACTTTTTCTATCCGGAATTGTTGACCATCGGTGGATCTCGAGAGAAATTTGCTACACAGATCGATCGAGACAATAATAACTTGTTCTATCATTTACCTTCGTCGTTGACAACAACAGAACTATTTCTCGCTGCTCTCGAAGCGCAAGATTCCAAATGGAGTGGATACGTTTATCATTTCACACACTTAGAGAATGCCGTGGCCATTATTCGCGAACGAAAACTGAAAGCACGTGGACACATTACGAATTTCAAAGACTGTGCTGCGTTCAATGTGATCAAAGGAACTCGTTCTCAAGTGAAAAACTTCGCTCGATTCTACTTTCGTCCATTGACACCAACGCAACGCTGTAATGAAAACCTGAGTTCATCTGAATTGATCTCGCGCTTCGGTAACAGACCAATGTGCCCAGTGCCGATCTTTTTCCGATTTAATTTACGTTCTTTATTAGCTATTGAGAACCTGCAATGGAAAGTGAGTCTGGGTAATATGGCCAGTCCACACACGGAGTTCGACTGCACAAGTGAAATCGTCAGAAAATTCGATTTCCACTATGTTTATGCTGACTTACGAACTGAACGGGGCAAATATGCGTCTCAGCAAGAATTTTTGATTGAGACCGAGTTGGATTTTGATCTCCTGAATAACACCGATATCGAGCTTTTCGTTCAAAATGAGAATGCTTATAAGAGCCTAAGCTCTTTCTTCGAGACATGCCGCTACTCGATTGATATCGACTTGCAGTACTTCTTCGACTATAATGGTCGAGTGAATGTGAAATACTCTCAGACTACTCCAACCAAGATTTCTATTTCCATAGATTATCCGAAAAAATCGGCGGATGATACGCTGGGACAGTTATTCCTGCAGATTAAATCGAAAGCTCCAACGAAAACTATTACTGGTAACCTTCTCGGTGTTTTTGAACGCGATGGCATTTACACTATTTTGGGTCGACAACGAATTTCGTTCGTTCCCGAGTCCGAACTTCTTCAATACGCTGTATTCTATCGATATGACACGCAAATATGGCTCGTCTACACGAACTACAACGACCCAATTTTTCGTGTTCCAACGCGAGAAGAATCCGATGATGAACCATTGTGAAATCATCCGAAATTTCTGTCTTACGACTAACTCTATTACTTCATATTCCTATATGCTTAAAATGAATATCTTTAGTTGGTGTGTCGGTATTTCAAACTAGATTACAAATAAAGAAAAAAATCCCTGATAATATTTCGAGATATGCTGATACTCTCACACCCAACTTCGAGAACCGTCTTCGTTGTAGTATCCATCTTCGTCCATTAAGCGTCCATCTTCCGATCGAGTTGGTGCACTCATCATCGACATTATTTTCTTAAATAGATCTCCTTTGGCCATTGAAGATGGCGGAATAGTATTGTCAGTAGAAGGACGATTGTATTTCTGTGTTGATATTGATGATGGACGTTGGTAAGCTGGTCGTGTTTCTGACAGAGCTAAAAGAAGAAGAATAGGAACATCTATATCTATCCCTGCTCTTACATTCACTCTGTACATTATTCTTCTTTATCGGTTTTATATACGATGATACAGAATTGGAATGATCATCATACGTTTGAGCATTATTTATACACGCTATGATCGATTGAATAAGAGAGGAACTAGATGGTCGATTATTCGGCCCATGAGCCCAACACTTTTCGATAATTGTACGAAAACTTGATGGGATGTCCTCTGATATTTTCAAACGTTCACCAGCCAGTACAAATTCACGAACAACGCTATCATTGTAACCGCTGTATGGTATTTGATTTGTGACCAATTCCCAGTAAACAACACCCAAACTGTAAATATCACTCTTGTCTGTGTATGGTTCTAAACGAAGGATCTCAGGAGCAGTCCATTGCAATGTATAGACGAATGAAGTATGACTAGATTTTGTCTGTCGTGATGTTTCATTTCGTGTTAAAGACAAGCCAAAATCGCATACTTTAGTAGTATATCCATCGTGAGCTTTTTCTAATAGAAAATTCAATGATTTGACATCACGATGCAGAATTGCTGGCTGATATTGATGTAAATAATTGATTCCTTTAACTGATTGTAAAGCAATGGACATTCGTTGAGACCATGTCAATGGCAAGCGATCTTCATGTAACACTTTATACAACGATCCTAACGACATATATTCCATAATTAATGCATATTTTCCTTTGTCTATACATGCACCTAGAAAACTGACAATGTATGGACAACGAATACGATTCATCATTGTAAGTTCTTTGATGAAATCTTTCTCAGCTTTCTCATTCAAATGATTTAAACATAATTTTTTAACAGCCACTATAAAGTGTCGACTTAGCCATGTAGCTCGATACACTATGCCAAAGCCTCCAGAACCAATCTCTTCGTGAAGTTGAAGATCATCATCAGATATTTTAGCACAAGTGAGAAGATCATCTAAACATACAAAATATTTCGAAAGTATAACACGATTGAAATCTTACTTTGTTGTGAATTTTCTAAACATATGAGTAATTGCTGAATTTTTCTATAATCTATAGTTGCTTCTTTTTGCCAATATTTAATCAATAATTGCTCGAGTTGATTTCGTTCGCTCAAAATATCTTTTGTCGTTAGTTTCATTGTGTACACTCGTAGGATAGTAATGATTTGCTGATATATATTATAATCATTGGAACGTATGGCAAAACCAGGCTCATGAGATTTGATAAAACAATTACTTTCTGCTTGTTGTATAAAACATTTCAGATTTCTCGATTGTTCCATTAATTGCTCAGTGAACATCGCTATTCGACTTGTATCCAAATATTTCAAATCATCATTATGATAGAATATTTTCATTCCATTTGATCGATTCAATGTCGTTTTCATACTACGTATTAATGATAGGAAATATTCTCTGTTATCATCGAGTTTCTTCAATGGTATTTCTCCGATTATTTTCGGAATTAACACCAGAAATTGGTCATCAGTTTTCCAGACCTTGTGTTCGCGTTTTTCTCCGGCATTAAGATTATCAATTCGAATAACAATACTGTCTATTTCACGTATGAAATTAATACATATAGCATGTTCATTCCATTTTATAGGTAAAGTATATTCTTCTTTACATTTCATCGTCTTTAATTTATTGATGATATTGTTGACTATTGCTGGATACAAAGATTGAATTTGTTCGTGAGAAATACGATGAATATTTAGAAGTAAATGATATG
>CAJNOJ010000568.1:0-44888 GCA_905250025.1 Adineta ricciae | reverse complement strand
GCAACGTATAACAAACCCTTCGTGGGTTTTTGAAGAAAAAAGGGTTGATCTAGGGGTAGATCAGGTTGATGAACAAATTTTTCAGTCATAAACCCTTTTTGAGGGTTGATTAAACGCCGGACTTTTTTTTAGAGTGCAATTCAGTTTGCTTTTCTCTTCTCATAACTAGTTCTATACCATTCATAGGTTTTATTTCTTGTAATCCACTCGAAATTCCTGGTACTAATGTTTCACCAACATTTTTCAACTTATCACGAAATGATCGAACTGAATGAGATCGTTTTCGAATTGAATAGGAATTTCTGTTTCGTCTTATGTGGAATACATTTAATGATTGGATTGAGCAACAAGGTGTGTGCCATCTTTAGCAAATTTACAGTTCGATAGTGAGCCAAAATATGCAAATATGTATATTTATCCATGAGAAACTGATTATATAGAATATCGTTTCCTCAGTCTAACATGATATCGACTTGATTCGAATGTTACGTCAAACTGATCAAGTTTATGATTTGACAATGTCGTTTCAAGATCATTCTGTAAGAAGTTGTTTTGTATACATCTCATTAGGTACAATTGATTACACCGAAGTTCAACTCTTGCAACATTTAATTGACATTCTTTCTCAAACAAAAAATCGATATGTCATTAGTAACGGCTCATATGGCGATTATTTGAAATTACCAAACACTATGGTTGGTGAACGAAATCTTCCACAGACTAAGATATTTCCATTAGTTGATTTAGTAATTAGCCATGGCGGTAATAATGTTGTAACTGGGACATTATATTTTAGCAATGTGTTGGGATCAACATGATGGTGTATGCATAGGAATAAATATCATCGAGTGTATTGGATATGAAAATTCTAAGGATGTAGACAAGGATAAATAGAGATTCTCTACACTCATCCCTATTTTGAGTTCTCAAAACAAAAAAGAAATGTTGTTTTTTGATTTTTCCAATAAAGTTATACGATGGGGCGAAGAGTGGTCCGATGAGATTAAATTTTTCATGGATATACAGATATACATTTGAGTATTTCTTCGCTTTCGCGTAATTTTTTCCATTTGAGTTTGTCCTTTTATCGATGTAAAACCATCGTTGACATGTTTATGTTGATTTTTAATTAAAAATATTCATATGAAATAGATATTGATCTGTGTATATATATATATTACGTGTGGAGAGATAATTAATCATGATTGATGAAATCAGTAAAAACTTGAATTTGAAAATATTGACGTTGCTCTTCTGCAAATAACGATAACAAGAATGTAAATACGAAATATACGCATTCCTTCCCCAGTCATTTCATTCACGTTTGCGCGTTCATTTATCAAAAGAATTGAGGAACAAAGATTAGAAAGTATAATAAACATTACCTCTCGCTTAGGAGAGTCAGAGAGGTTTTTACGCGTATTTTTCAGATAGTTTATTATTGGATGGCGTTAAATGAAAAAGTATTTGAAAATCCACCAGATTATGATGATTTACGAACAACTGTAGAACCTTCAATTCCTCCTCTTGAATTAGCTTCATATAATCTACCGTCATTAAGTCGTTCTATTGAACAAGGAATACAAGCTGATGAAATTAGGTAAAAAGCTTTTATTCATTTGAATATTTTTGTTGATTTGCTTTTTGTTTATATAATACAGTATAAAAGAAAAGTGTTCTTTCAACTGCTTAAAATGGATAATCTTGGTTTTAAGTTTCATTTTAATTGGTTTACTGATACTCTGCATAGTTCTGATTATTTTATTTGTAATGAAATCTCGTTCAACAAGTATGTATTGATCAAATATGAAGTATGAACAAACTTTTTTGAGACAATGAAGCAACTTTATTAAAATTTATATTTATATATTCAATACTAGTCAGACGTATGATTGATTTTAGACAACGCATCGGCAATATTAACGGCAACCTCGACGACGACGACGACGACAACAACAATAACAACAACAACATTAAATCCAAGTAAATAGAAAGTCTAGAGTTGTTTTGATAACCATCGTCACTTGGTCAACAACTTATACGTCAAATACTCAAACAGATTTTTTGCAACGTAGTCTGTTTCTTTCAGTTATCTGTTCTCCGAATAGATGTTGTAATTGTTTATTTGTGTTTAGCTTTTCGTTGTTTACTAAATCCATACTTTAATGAATTTCTTTATTTTAAATGTAGGTTGCGTGACTGGCAAGGCATTAATAACATTCGATGATCTATCGCTTAAATCTCAAGAACTCATACCAAATGGTTATCGTAATATTAATTGGGATAATGCCGATATTGCGCTTTCTAGTGATCCTGCAATTGGAGGAAGTGGCATGGTAACAGTTATGATCAGCGGAAATGCTGCAGCATTCAATGAACGTGCCAGTGCACTGACTATAAAAGGTACGAATGGTAGTCGTTTTACTCTATATTCTGGTGCATTTGCCGCAGTCTGGTCTGATAATTTACAATTACAAGTAGTTGGATATCGTTCTAATACAATCATTGCCAATAATATTTATACACTTCAAGTCTTCAATGTGTCATATATAACATTTGACGGATATTCCAGACTTGACTCAGTTGTGTTTTCAACATCGGCGGGAACACACAATTTAGATGTAGTGGGTAGTGGCAGGCACTTTGGGATGGATAATCTTTGCTTAACTTTTCCATAAATCTGTGAACATTTCATTCTTTCAACTAGATGGAGAGCTTTAGAAAAAAAAAATAATTTGTTTATCTGTACCGAGGTAGATTCATCAGATTGATCAATCATAACAAGGGGAAAAAATTTGAACGTTAATTATTCTCTTTAGAATAGATAATCCATTCAGACTACTGAGAATACAAATTTTTATGCATAATCTTATAAGATCCATAGGAGAGAGAAAGTTTTTGAAGCTGAATGAATGATAAGGCACAAGATAGGAGAATCGATTTGACCGGTTAAATAAATCAAGTTGTTTATATCTAAATTGACGTTTGCCATCAATTTTAAATAAAGATTTCGTTTTTTTTCACAATAACATGCAAGAAGTGTTGAAGTCGAAGCGTGTTGCTTTTCCATCTTTAAGCAATTGTGATTTGATGCGTTATAGCGTTTTCCGGGAAATTCATTTTTGACCCAGTACATACTCAAAATGTCACTAACCTAGACTATTATATTCGTCATGCAAAATTTCCCAATTTCCAAGGTTGGAAAATTAGGTGAGGTCTTCTTATATGGATGTTCTTATAGCCCGTATAAGAAGTTCTAACCTGATCTGCGCGCTGGGAAATTCAGAAATTTCGCTATATCCCTTCAGACGCTCATGGCTATCGCAATAAACATGAGTAGAAGTTATTGTTGAAAAAAACAAAGAATGACTAAAATGAAATCGTCATCACCCTCGCCATCAAGATGAGCGAAAAAGCTTTTCTGGTGAGAAGGAACAACAATTTCAAGTATTTCATGCACAACTATGCTTGTTCTTGTTAATGTTGTTTCATTTCCAGTATCCAATCGTTGTCAATATTGATGGAACATCATAGATTTCAATTATCATGTAGACATTCAAACATCTCTTCCGGTTGTATGTGAAATTCTGCCCAATTATAAGTTAGAAATAAAGTGTTATCTCTTATGTACATTATCTCGCAGTAAAATGAGTTGTTATACGATAACACACATTATATGGAATGAAGCCGTGCACGAATATATTTCCAAATGATAGTTAAATCCGATTTTTTTAAAATTTAATATTTCGATACAGGCGAATTATTCCTTTATCGATTATAGAATACACGAAAAGTGTGCTTTACGGCGAGGCTCTGTCGTACAATGATGAAGATTCACATTGTAGCTTTTGTTTGTATGATGATATGTACTGCGAATTGCAAAGAATGCTAATGCATTAAAATGCATTATGAGTATTGATCTTAAACTATTGTCGACAGATGACATGTTATTCAATGAAATACAGAGCTGAGTTTTTTTAATTCTTTTGTGAATGTTTCGGCTGAATTTATTTAATACAATCTCACATCAATCTAAGGTTCTTATTAATTGATCAGGAAGAATCCACGAGTGATGGCATAATATCATTACCCCGGGTATCCGTTTAAAAGTCGACAATAGTATATGAAGAATCTGGAAGAATTGGAGTGAACTTGGTCGATGCCCAGCGGGTAACGAGATAGATATCGACGAATAGCTTTTGAAGAAATTGATGTTCAAAACCAGAGTCTAATAGAAACATGTAATGATATCAGTGACAGTTAGAGCTATCGGAATCTGGAAGAGAATGTAATTCGGTACTTTACGCCTAAGATGCTAAGCTACAGTTGATGAGTATCCGAAGCCCTAGCCGAGACGTTACTGGTTGGAGTTAAAACTCGAAAAGGCCTTTGTCCACGTACCGAGCTTTTCCCCACACCCTCATCCATCCTCAAGATTAATCCAAGAGATTTCTTGAGCATTTCATAGACGACACACTGTTATTTGACGTCCAAGTTGATGATAAACCTGCTCACACACAATCGAGAATAACTAAATACACCGCTGAATCTGATAGATCGATAACGACGTCATCACCATTAACTTCGTCTTCATGACGTAAAAGAGTATCGTCAAAATTAACATCGTCGACGTTTATAACTATATTGTTTTATCATACGCATAAAAGTTTATATAGAAACAAAAACAAAGCATTTCATGGTAGTATCTTTCTAACCAGAAGAACATTATCATGCGACTGTGAGCATTGTGGAACACAAATAGTTCATCCCAGACTTCGACGAACAAAAACTCCTTTACACAGAAAACTCCAATCCAGTTCGTCGTTTCAAACTTGCGCACAAAGATATTGAATTCCGATTTCACATTTTGAAGCCAATACTCTGGAGAGTAAGGTATCGACAATGATAAATAAACATTCCGTCTTTCCACATTTTTGGATAAAACTGTGAAAGCTTAAATTCGAAAAACCTCCACAAAATTTTTTATCTTTTTCCCTCAGATCTGCGACTCAGACACTCATATCTCGATTAATCCTAACCGAAGTATCCTCGCAATCGCTGTAACGTATTATATGACTTGGGCGAGAAAAAATTCGACGACGAGAACGACGTCAAAATGGACCTTACCAACGTGTTGGCAACAAGTCATAGGCAGTGATGGAGGTTAAATTGTTGAAAGCTAGTTTATTTTTTTAAGTTAAGAAATAAAAAGAAAATTAAAAAAAAAGCAAAAACTTTCTGCCCAACCCAATATATGGTAACAGATGTCTTTCGTCATTCATTGTCTTTTACTGTATTGACTCAAAACACATAGCTTTGAAATGAGATCAACATATAAACTTGTAACTAGCAGATATTATTTTATTTTTTTGGTGAAAATGCTGTAAAACTAAGTAGTGATTTAGCAATTCTTTCGGTTCTCTACTCCTTTCTCACCATTTGGAGCACTTTTCATCAAATAATTTATCATATACAAAAATTAATAGATGACGAGAAACAGAGGTGATCATTGATCTGTGTCCTTTCCAATCATCAGGTATTGACGTCAAAGATATATCTATAGGTATACACCAGTATTTTTTTTTCTCTACACGTATTCGAAGGAGAATCGAGCAAGGTAGACTATACGAAGGCTGTATTTGATTTCAACACACACACACACACACGAAAAAAAGCAATACGATAGATACAAAAAATTTGCCCTTGGTAAACAATACTAAATATTAACATAGTTTTATATTGCTCTAGCGAATCAAGTTGATCACTCGAAGTCGATCATTGATCGACGCTACTAGCGTGGCGGTGCAAATGGAACCTATGTTATCTTTCAACTAGTTCTTCAAGAGTCAGTTGATATCAACAAAACAATGCTTAAACGTCTCGTCAACGTTAAATACCAACAACGATGCTAAATCTGCTTCGGGAAGAATGCAAACTTCAGAGACGGTAACTGCATCACAGTATTTAATTCAACTACATATGAAAGTGCCTCCCTCCCATTACCAAGGCTCTTCTCTTCCCTTCTCGTATACAGTAAGCCCATTGTCTCAAATAAACATTGCCCATTATTAAAAAACAGTCACTTTAATACTACACGAAGTACATAATGCGTGTCGTATGTCGTAAAACTGTTCAATCACTAGCTACTGCATCGATTGTTCGTTGCTCTTCTCATCAAGTGGCAAGTGTATATGCCAATGGTCATATAGCTCAATGGATTTATAAACATTTTTACAGACGCAATTCTCGTTGAACCTCTCAAATATATTCACTCTATGCCAATCATGTATACAAAAACTGTGTCTTATTTACAGGTACGTACAATCTTTCCCTCTCCCCCTGTTGTTTCGCGTACAATTTCGGGAAACCGAAATTGGGGTAATGCTATGAGTAAGCACGACTTGAACCGGAACAACAGTTTTTCTTTCCCCATCCTATCTGCCTTCCTCTCTCCCCCTGTTGTTTCGCGTACAATTTCGGGAAACCGAAATTGGGGTAATGCTGTGAGTAAGCACGACTTGAACCGGAACAACAGTTCTTCTTTTCACATCCTCTCTCCCTTTTTCGTCTTTTTCCTGGAACATGTTTACAAGACAAGTCGATTAAACGATCCTGAAATCGTGAATGCGAATACATTTGGGAGACAAGTAGCAACAAATGAAATAACGGGCTTTTCCACTAACTAGATATCTACTATGAATACACGTATTCCAACTGTGAATAATCTATGTATTTCTATATTGTTGGGTGAAACTGCATTATATGCTGTAGCGCCTCCCGCTCTTATTATGGCATTGGGAATTAAGCCCAAACCTTCCATTACGGGAGTCACCTCTTTTGGAAAAACCGTAAACTGATGCGCCATATGAGGTGAGGGTTGTTGCAATCATCGTGCTGGCCGTCGAAATGCCAACACAAAAAGCAGACACTGGCATTAATGCTTGGAACATATTTTTAGTTTTATGTATGCATGTTTGATTGTGAGTAATAAAAATTAATTGAGGTGTGAGGGTGGATGTGAGAACGAGAAAGAAGAGCGAGAGCTGAAAAGTGTTGAAAAGTGTGCGACTAGATATGATAAGTTGAGGACAAATTGAAATATTTAGAACTCAGAAGGTGGTCCGGTATACGTATGGGGAGCCTTTGATGGGAAGGCCAAAGCTCTCGATAAGAGTAGAAGTTCAACCATCTGTGTATGCGAGTAAACGGAAATGTTAGGACTAACGACTAGCAGTGTTGTGCACTATCCACTAGACTCACACTTCAGGAAGATTCTATCAGTGAATAGTGACTATCAGAATAGGTTTAGGTGAAATATCACGATTAGAAATGAAACAATAATGGTGTACCTGAGATGGGTTTCGTCTTTCATTAATGCTTGAGATTCATCGATGAACCGGTATGTATTGTATAGTGAAGGATCCATTTGCCGAACCACAGTCCATCGCTAAATCTCCATGTTTATTCGATCTCTGGTTGCAGCTACATGTGAGCAAATTCCAACTTTTCTCTTTTCCTCTCTTAACACTAGTGCAGTTCGAGTTTAAATATTGATTTAAAGTCATTCCTGAACCTATGTGTTACAATTCGGATTCGAAGACTTTATTATTGTTACAGGTGACGTCTAATTTTTCTTCTCTCTTAGTTCTCTCTACCTAGATACACATATCATTACTATATACAGTGGCTGTCAAAATTTTGCCACCACTTACAAATCCTCGTCAGTTTAATAGGAAAAAGGAAATAGCAGTAATTGATTACTATCCCATTGTATGCTAACGCCATCTATATCTCTCTTCATTGTGTGGTTTGTTTGATTCAGCGGAGTACGTCGTCAAGAGATCACTTCCGACGATGACTCCCAAGAACCAGAAGGAATATTCATACGATAAACGCGAAACTGTTATAAAACATTATTTAAATGGTGATTATGAACGTGATATAGTTACGAAAACATTTATGCCACGTACTTCTACTCATCGGATAATAGCAAAATACAAATCAACAAAATGTATCAGAAATTTAATCGGCTGAGGCCGAAAACGAAAGACGACGCTTCAGACTGACCGCCTTATTCACCGTAAAATCAAAACTGATCGGCGAAAATCGGCTGCGTCTGTGAAAACTGAACTTCAAACTAGTCGTAATACTGCTATTTCTGAATCAACAGTTCGTCGTCGATTGCACGAGATTGACCTATACGGTCGTGTCGCTCGAAAAATTCCATACGTCAATAAGGTCAATCGCGGCAAACGTTTAGAATATGTTCGTACATATCGTGAACAACCTCTTGCCTATTGGGATAATGTTATTTGGTCAGACGAAAGCAACTTTAACTTGCTCGGATCGGATGAGAAAGTTATGGTGTGGCGGACAACGAAAGAAGAACTTGCCCCAAAATGTATAGTACCGACTGTTAAACATGGAGGTGGAAAATATGGCTGGGGAGATGTATCGTGACATCCTAGACAAAAATTTACTTCAATCTGTTAGGAAATTGGGATTAGATAATTAATGGGTGTTTCAACAAGATAACGATTCCAAGCATAAAGCTGCTATTGTGACAAATGGGTTGACAAGAAAGGGTTTTGAACAACTCAAATGGTCTTCGTCATCTCCGGATTTAAATCCCATAGAGCATCTGTGGAATGAAATCGAACGACGCATGAAAAGCGAGCAGCCTAAGAACGAAAAGGGCTCGAAAGGATGTCTCACTCGAGTATGGAATGGAGTTGAAGTTACGGTGTTGAAAAAGTTAGTTGATTCTGTTTCAAATCGACTAAATGAAGTTATTCGTTTGAAAGGTTATCCTACTAAATACTAGCTGACCTGAGACAGATGTTTACTTGTATCGAAAAGTTGTTTTTGGTCAACTGGTCGCACAATTTTGACAGCCACTGTATATATACGTATATATATTGCGTGGATGTTTCTGTACGCTTGTTTTCCTTTTCTTCGAAAATAAACAGTTACCGATCCAGCACTCGAATTATCTTTTCTCTTTTGCACACCATCATCTTACGTCTCTAGTAATTGGTGCCGTGATCCGTTATTTTTATTATCATTGATAATAGAAATCTTACCGTACCATCACATTAATTTCAATATAATTATCATTAACTGATCGAGTAGTACCGAATCATCAACGAAACCGATTCTATAATAACTTACGCACCAAAACGTTTCACCAGAATACACTGGCGGCCTATTAACTCTCACATCCGAACGTATAGTTAGACACGTTACACGACAACCCCAAACAATCATCATGAGCAGCCCACGACTCGACACAACAATTGATCCAGATATGATAATATGTTATCGGGAATCTTTATCAAATTTATTGAAATTTACTGACCAAAATGAAAAGAAGGCATCAAACTTTATTCACAATATTGAGCGAATCGATCAGATGATCCAGGCGAATGAAACTTAATTGTATTGCATGTGTACAGCAACCCAGGTTATTACGACACGGTCGGTTCCGGCCGGTTAGGTTCGTTCTCCGACCATTTCCTTGCCGCCGGACTCCGGCCGGAAGTTCAAACGTAGGTTCCAGTCATTTCCTGACCGTTTCCTGCAAACTGCGAGCTGGAAACGGTTAGGAATTGATCGGATATTTCCTGTGCAATTCCGGCCGGAATCCGGCGGCAAGGAACCTGCCGGAACTTGCTGGAACCGGCGAAAACTGTGCCGGAATCGAGAAGAGCTGTACCGGAACCGACTCAGGTTTCAACGGATCCAGTCGTCGGAATGATCGACCTGGGAAAACTCGGTGGTGAAGCCAAACGATGGTACGAAAATAATGCTACATTAGATAAATGGGAGATTCTAAAATCAGCCTTGCTTGAACGATTTACAACAGCCGATTCGTTAACCAAGACATTCGAGAAATTGAAGGAACGGAAGCAGAAATCCGACGAATCTGTTACATCATGTTATGACAACGTTATTAAACTGCGCCACGATTATGATCCAACCATGTCCGATAAAATGATCATCTCTTGGTTAGAAAATGACGTGAAAGACTCTCTCAAGATCTCGATCAGACGTAAGATGAAATTATTAATCGAACCAGCACGCACTTCCAAAGCAGTTCTGAAGATTGCGAAGGTTGAGGAACAACTACAAGAGGAACACGTGCCAGTTCCTGATCCAACGCTTTCATACGTTCCTTACTTCACCAAGACGGTGCTATCAACTACATCAGTCAGTTGCAACAGTTCGAGATATGTCACGTTCCACACGACATGCTTCACCAAATCGTTATCGACAACCTACAGACTACAGACTACTGGAACGAATTCAATACATCATATTATCCATCGTCCACTGTTCATCATTCAACATCTCAAGCACCAATTCGTCCTCCAACACCACGTTGATACCGACGACCGATGCAATCTACGAATGGAAAATCGACATCCTCAAAAACCACTTCGAACGATCGATTCCAACCTTGCTTGATATGCCATTGCCCCTACCATCGATCCATCTACACCTTACATTCCATCCCAACGACTATCAACTCCTATCTACATCAACGTACAAGTCAACCAGAAACAACAGCGTGCTATCGTCGATACTGGATCCGCTTTCACCATCATAAATCAAGAACTACCCAAAAACATCTATCATTCGAAGTTTATCCACCGACCAAAAATACATAACTCAGCCAACTGTACAGCGATAAACATCATTGGCGAAATCAAACTCGAGATTGCAATACAAGGATACAACACAACAATTATAGCTGATGTTGCAACCCACCTAGTAACCGGTTTATTACTAGAAAACGATTCGATCCAAGCGAACAACATCATTATCGATTGCATTTGCCGACGTATTTCTCTCCATCACTAGTATCAGCGAACAACAGTAACAGCGACATTTGTCAAACCACCAGATATTCAATCGCCTGTACTGTTAGCCAATGACATTACTCTTCCACCATACTCCGAAACACAAATAATCATAAAAATTCACGCAAATCCAAACGAAGCGACCGAAACACTAATTGAACCAACACCAACCTTATATTCGAGACAAATCTTCTTAACATATGCATTGATCACAGCGAAGAACAATATCAGTGCACTTACCATTATCAACGCAACCGATCGTCCACGAACATTATCAAAAAATACAAAGTTGGGCCACATCGCTCACCAAGATCCTTTCTCCAACCATGCCGTCTTCTTCATCATATTAAACTCTCGAGCGATTTCATCAACTCTTCCTGCAAATATTAATATACAGAGGAACAACAGACAAAAACGTTTCTGTTGTTCGTCAACCAACCAACATAAGAAGGTTCGGTTTTCGGATACTCCTGGTCAAGATAGTAACACGAACGAACACCAATATTATGTTTGCCGGAACATTTTTCTATCTGGGAACGACGTATTGGAACATTTAAGAACAAAATGTTATCCACAAGACATACGGGAGAAAATCGAACAATTAACAACACACATCATGAACGAAAATCAACGGAAAAGTGCAGCGCATTCTATGGAGATACGGAAAACTCTTCAATCTACGACAATCATCCATTATCAAAGCAATTATTCAACATGCACTCGAAACCGGACATCATCCACCTGTCCACACTCTACCGTATCGTGTATCATACAAAGACGAACAAGTACAACGTGATGAAATAGCCAAATTACTAAAAAAATGATTTATCGAACAATCAATATCTCCATGGTCGTCACCAATAGTTCCAGTGCGAAAGAAAGACGGATTTCTCCGATTCTGCATCAACTACAGAAAGCTGAACGCTATAACTACAAAGGATGCTTTCCCAATACCTCGAATCGATGATATCTTCGATCATCTTTCACACACTGGCTACTACACAACGATTGATTACTAGTCAGGTTATTTTCAAGTTGGATTGGCTTCAAAAGATCGTCCAAAAACCGCATTTTCAACACGAGATCTACATTATCAGTTTACAGTATTACCACAAGGTGTTACGAACAGCCCTCCAGCACTTCAACGTAACATCAGTCGAATACTGGGACTTACCCGGTGGCAATATTCAGTAGCCTATCTCGACGATGTCATCATATTGAACAGGGAAACATTAAACCGAACGCCGACAACATCCACGCACTACTCAAAACACTACGACCAACAACAGCAAAAGAAGCATTCAGATTCGTGAAAGCAGCAGAGTATTACCGCAAAATTATACCAAAATTTTCTCTCATTACACAACCATTATACAAATACGCCCCCACGACAACAGAACAACGGTCAAGAAAATCACCTGCTGTATCGATCCAACTATCCGATGAAGAAGTTCGAGCATTCGACCAACTGAAACAAATACTTACCAATGACCTGATATTACGTATTCCGAATGATACATTACCGTTCGAAATTCAAACAGATGCATTCAAAATTGGTATAGGAGCTGCCCTTATGCCAACCCATCCGAAAGGAGATTTGCCCATCGCATACTTATCTAGGAAATTCACAACGACACAAATGATCTGCCCCGCCACAGAACAATAATGTTATGCCATCATCGACGCGATTGAAAAATGGCATAAATACCTTAATGGATGCCACTTCAAAATCAAAACTGACCATAGACCTCTACTACCATTGAAACTGAAACAACAGCTTCCAAGTACGAACGCTGGCGTTTAAAATTACGACAGTACAGATTTACGGTCCAATACATCAAAGGAAAGCACAATACAGTGGTCGATTATCTAACACGATCACCTCTAGACACTGCATTTGATGACCCAGACGATTATAGTCCAACACAATCACGAGCAACACAAACTGAAAATCCAACACCTGCATCGATTATAGCACCTGTCGTCGCCCGATCAAGAGCCAAACAACAACTGGACAAAGTAGCTAATGATAATCCGATCAATCAATCCCGTGACGAACGAGCAAAGAGGAACAACGAACTTACGCAGAATAGCTCCTGTAAAAAAACAATCACCGAACACCAGCAGGTGATGGAAACTGATAATCAAATCATACCTTTTACTCAGGAACGATTAAAAGAACTACAACATCAAGATGACGAGATACAACAACTGATGAAAAATATTGATGCATCCGACGACTACATTATGATGGATAATATGTTAATAAAGAATTCGATTCCGCCGGTACCATTCGTACCAAATGGCCGTCTTCGATCCGATATAATAAAAATCTATCATGATACGCCGGCAAATGGTGCACATTTTGGTCGAGACTGAACGATTCAGAAGATCCAAAACCGATATTACTGGCTGAACATGATTAGTAGCATACGGAACCATATAAAATCGTGCATTCCTTGCTTGCAAAACAATCATATTCGTCGAAAACCTCCAAGTGCGCTGAAACCCATCAAACCGCCAGAATGAGTTTGGTAATTACTGACCATGGATTTTCACGGACCAGTAATATCAACAACAAAGCATGGAAGCAAATATATGATATCATTAACTGACGTTCTATCAAAATTCGTTATTACAAAAGCAGTGCGTGATTGTACAGCAGCGACGGTCGCACGATTCGTTACAGACGAAGTGATTTTGAAATATGGGACACCCAAATGCATTCTTACCGACAATGGAACACTCTTCACCGCTTCAATAATGACAGAATTATTTAAAAAGATTGGCGTTATACATCTATACTCCACACCTTATCATCCGATGACGAATGGACAAATCGAACGGTATAATGCAACAATGGACGCAAAAATAGCTGCTTGGTCGAATGAAAAACGAACAAATTGGGACGAACAACTATCCTTCGTCACTTTTAACTACAATACTAACATCCACACAACAACTGGAAAAATTCCTTTCGAAATGATGTATGGTCGTGTACCAATATTACCGTTCGATCAACAAGAATACACGGCCATATTAACACAAGATTCACAACACATCAATCGATTGAAACAATATCTGTTATCATTAACCGATGAAGCGAAATCAAATATCTTGCAATAACAGGAAAAATACAAACAACGATACGATTGGTATCGTTCAGACCCTATACACAAAATGAATGATTTAATCCTCATCAAAACAATTATCCGATGTAACAAATTCGACAGCAGATACAAAGGATCATATCGTATCCTATAACAATTGGGTACAAAAATATTCATCGCCAATTAGACAAGTTACGCCATATGTCATTATATCATTATTTGAATGGAAAAATATGGACTAAAACATATCTGGATTCATAAAATCGAATTATATGAATATATATGACGTGAACGTATGTATAACACACGTGCTCATAGATCGCTTTATCGTCTCTTTTCCTCTCATTGCACATAAATGGGTGTTTTCCTTTCTTGTCTTTCACCTACACTAACATACACTTCGGACACCAGAATCTTTTATCTTTCCTTCCGTTCGAATTCACCACTTTACTATTTCTCCTTCTCTCCTATCTCCAAAATTTATCCAAATAACACAGAAAAACACGACGCGCACCGTCGAATGTAAACAAAACAAAAAGGAAATAATCGAACGGATGACCACTTATTTAGAAAAGAGCATTCACAGATGAAACTATGGCAGAGGATTCGTGATGTAAATCCTGATCATATTGAATGTTTTCACTTCAGATTTATCTCGCTAACTATTGCATTACCTTCCAATACCAACATACAAACCTAACAATACATAGCAGCAGACAAAGTTTCTCTCTTCTTCTTCTCTTCGTTGCATTTAGGTTTATCATCTTTCTCCTTTTATATTCAACATTAAAATACTCGATTTTTTTAAAGAACAAGGTTTAGCTTTTTTCTAAGAATTATTTCAATTCGATTTCATCAGATTATTTTCTACTTGAGTTTTTTCTACTCTTTAATCGCACTAATATTCATGATAATGGCGGTTTTATGTAATTTTTTGTGTCTAAAAGCTTTATCGAAATTTTATTGCTCTTATTATGTCGATTTGTTAAAATGCACTTAACATGAGTGAGATAATTGACATACAAAACACTACGTAAAAATTTTGAAGATAAAGATTACAAACAAATTGTATCACACTGTCGCATTATTCTTTTCTATTGAAAAAGCACATAAATATTTGAAAAAGAACGCGTGGGAAATACACTTTAGTACTGGCAAGACACCGAAAGTTATTTAAATATGGACATCCAGTGCAAAAAGATAAAACGTAAGAATATCTGTGGTCTATTTGCACAATTACTATGCATTATTAGATGGATACTTTTCTATCAATGTCGTTATTTATAGAGCAACGTCCTAAAGAAACTCTTGACAACAGATTAATGAACATCCGACAGTCAACACATACGTTCTAAAAGCGTATACGTTTGATCGTTACCATGTATAAATAGTAAAGATAATTTCTTTTGCAGAAGATCATTGTGTTAGAAAGGAATATTTGGAAATTTCTGGAATGTCGCTTATCATAAACATATGGTTTACTTTTTCTGTTTTGTTATGATTACAGATGCTCTCAAATTACTATCGGTTTCACAAAAAAATCCTTTCAGCTTTGTGGATTTCGAATACGTATATTGTTTAGATAAACGACTTCTGTCAGGGAATAAATAGAAGTCTTCAGTAGAAAATCGTGAACCGTTCATAAGTGGTTATGAAATGACGAGAGTTGCAGAGAAAAAGTAGAACCGATACCTAACTTACGAGAAACAAATAGTAAGCATAGATCAGTTCCATTCAAACGAACTATCAAATAGTTCTCATGATTGGAACTAATATGAAACTGTCCTATCTATGACGATTTCTGATGGAAGCGACGTGTATCCTATCCCTCTCTCGATAGAAAGGAAGGAAGGATAATGCCAAAGTACATAAAAATGCACCGAAATGGGGACAAATAGAATGCGTACAGCGCATTCGAAAAAGATCGTCACACTGCCCCTACTAATAATCATCAATTACTTCGAAAAGTTTTATTTCTTTGCCTTTGCAAAATTTCCATAGATTTAATAAGTTTAACTCAATGGATTAGGGTTACATTTGACACGTGTGAGTTTAGTTAATGCGTGTTTTGATATCTCGCTGTTTCGCTTTCGCTGCATTTAGCTACGGTACTACATACGACTATTTTTCGTTCTTTTATTACTCCTAACATCAGTTACAGTTGGATAAAACTTGGAACACCCTAGCCGTTCCAACTGCGTTCGAAAATCATTCCTACCCATCCCAACCCCACATCAACTTCATATTACATGATAAAAATTCAACACTAACCAAACACTAAACCTCACTAGAGTCCTCAACTCAAGAGCATAGCCATCCATCACCGATTCCGATCACCCACGTCGACACGCCTTCTCCCCTCAAGACTTTCAAGAAAATTTTTCTTTAACCATGACACAAACAAACAAATAATCAATCAAACCATTTTCACTTTTTTTCGCATACACCCTTACCTTCAGTAGTTAAGGGAGAAAATGTATGGATATTCGCAAAAATGAGAAGAAAAAAAAGAAGAGGGTCGAGATAATGGTATATAAGCAATGTAAATCAATGACAAAAATATATTCATATCTAAGGTAAGTCTTCTCGAGCAGACAAAAATTTGAAAAAACGCGTTTAAACGTTCAATTGGGAACCTCGACTGTGGGCTAAACACGGCAACTAATAAAACGTAAAAACGCCATTTTCAACGTGTAATTCGTAATTTCAGAATGTTAAACCGCTACAGATCTGACCTTTTCAGCGTATTAACGTTCTGAAAGTGCGAATTACATATTTAGGAAAAATAATAGTTAAAAAACGGTGCAAAGCACAGCAGGAACTTCCACTTTCCTGATTTTGTTCTTATGATTTTAGTCAGCACTATATATGATTTTGCGGTTAAATTATTTTTAAGCTAAATAATTCATTCGTGACAAAATGAAAAACATAAACGTCGATATTTTCGTGGGTTCGACTTGACCAGAAATAAAAACGATATGATTACTATAGTGGTGTATCACTAATACAAATTCTAAGGTGAATATTTCATATACAGTGAACATCGGTAATACCGCTGACACTTCTATATCCCTCTACTGGTAATAAGTTCTATCACATTTTACTAGTAATCATCGTGTATGCAAAATTCACAGGAAGATACTGATGGAACATGATCCGCCGATAATTACATTGATGTTTATAGGATTTAAATGTTAGTTTGTTTAGTAGTTGCATATATTTTGCTAAGAAATATTAGGCGTTGACTGAATTTGTCGCAAAATCAAATTCTCCTTTGCCTCGATTTCTATTAACAATATTTTTAGTTCGTTTATTTATTTGTGATTATTCAATATAACAAATAAAATGTCTTTATCGGTCAATAATGGTATAACAAAACATTCAGTTAATGGAAATTATTTATTACCATCAACATTACCAGAATCAACTGACGAAGAAGACTTATCGAAACCACGTAAGATCTAACTATTTTTTCATGCAAATAGAAGTCTTTTTAATTTAGCTCGTCGAATGAGTATTCTTCAATCAGACAAAGCTTTACGTGATCATGATAGTAAACTAATCTATACTGAACGTGTTGGAGCAATTTCTCATTGTTATGAAGAAATTTTGAATAATCTTGGGGAAGATATTCATCGACAAGGTAGAGATTTACAATGATTTTTGATAAATAAAAAAATTTTCTTTGGAAAAGGTTTATTAAAAACACCAAAACGAGCAGCAGAAGCAATTCTCTTCTTTACTAAAGGATATGAACAAGCAGTTTCAGATGTTGTTAGTGATGCTGTTTTTGATGAAGNGAAGCAATTTCTCATTGTTATGAAGAAATTTTGAATAGTCTTGGGGAAGATATTCATCGACAAGGTAAAGATTTTCAATGATTTTTGATAAGATAAAAGTATTTTCTTTGGAAAAGGTTTATTAAAAACACCAAAACGAGCAGCAGAAGCAATTCTCTTCTTTACTAAAGGATATGAACAAGCAGTTTCAGATGTTGTTAGTGATGCTGTTTTTGATGAAGAATGTGATAATATGGTTGTGATCAAAGATATTGATATATTTTCGTTATGTGAACATCACTTGTAAGTTTGAAAGAAAATTCCAGAATTTCTATTCATTTCTTTCAAAGAGTTCCTTTTTTTGGTAAAGTTTCAGTTGGATATTTACCGAACAAAAAAGTTATTGGTTTAAGTAAAGTTGCAAGGTAAGATCCTGATAGACAAAATCTCATTTTTTCATACCTATTTTCGTTATTCAAATAGAATTGTTGAAGTATTTAGTCGCCGTCTTCAAGGTAAGTTTCGAATTTTATGAATGTAACAAATTCGATCTAAACAATTATTCGATTTTAGTTCAAGAACGATTAACTCGGGAAATTGCTGAAGCAATAAAAGAAGCAATCAATCCTCATGGTGTCGGTGTTATTGTTGAATGCGTGTATGCTATCCCTTTCCTCACAGAAATTCATCTGATTTGTTTGTTTTTTAAAGCCATATGTGTATGGTAATGAGAGGTGCACAGAAAGTTAATTCACGAACAATAACTTCTGCAATGATCGGTGTTTTTCAAGAAGATGTTAAAACAAGAGAAGAATTTGTGTCACTTACAAGATCAAAATAGAGACAAAAACATTTCTTTTAAAAAATTCATAATCGCGTAATAATTATTTCATTGAAAGACTGTTCAATGTTCTTTTCTTTTTCATCAACTTTCTCTTTATCTGCTTGAGTATTTCTTTTTTCTTCAATATAAAGTCGTAATATTTGAAATAAATGAATAATCACTATTAATACCAAGATTAACACAATTAGCCATGCCTAAAAATCAAAGTTTCACGAAGATATTTTTTCAAGATATTTTCTTATCTTACTCTCCATAGCTTTGATATATCTGTCGTCAAAGGAACAAGACCATATTGAACAAATGTCAAAACACCAACCATTGTCCACATAATACCAGTTAATGTACCGATGTATCTTGTTGGAAAACTATTCAAAAACAAATTCCATTTGAATTTTTATATACTTGAGAAACCAAGGAAAACTAACTATGTAACTACAATTGCTTGAGGTCCACTTGATAAAATTGACCTGGTAAAACAACTAAGAATTATAAGAGGGATTATTGATTTTGTACTGATAAACATGCAAACAAGACATATTATAATACATAATAACCATGTTAGTATTTGTAAGATTAATATATTTAAAATCTTTTGTTTTCGATCTAAATGAAGAAACAATCAAAGATGAAGAGTATTTAAATGAATTTTCTACATCTTTACTTTGATGTGCTCGAAAGTCGAGAAAATAGCCAGCAGCTGGACATATAAAAATTCCTGATAGAATTGAAAAATTGAATGCATTTGTATATTTTGTAGCTAAACAAACGAATAGAAATACAGGACTGAATTGCTTCGTATAACTCAAAGGACATGCTGCTAAAAATACTTTGGTGAACATTACCTAATGATGCATCATGATTATACAGATCATAATTCATAGGATACCAAGTGATAGCTAATAAATCAGTTGTAATAAATAAAGTCGATAGAAAAAGAACAATCATGATGTATAGTGGACTANTTTCTTATCTTACTCTCCATAGCTTTGTTATATCTGTCGTCAAAGGAACAAGACCATATTGAACAAATGTCAAAACACCAACCATTGTCCACATAATACCAGTTAATGTACCGATGTATCTTGTTGGAAAACTATTCAAAAACAAATTCCATTTGAATTTTTATATAATTAAAACACCAAGGAAAACTAACTATGTAACTACAATTGCTTGAGGTCCACCTGATAAAATTGACCTGATAAAACAACTAAGAATTATAAGAGGAATTATTGATTTTGTACTAATAAATATGCAAATAAGACATATTATAATACATAATAACCATGTTAGTATTTGTAAGATTAATATATTTAAAATCTTTTGTTTTCGATCTAAATGAAGAAACAACCAAAGATGAAGAGTATTTAAATGAATTTTATATATTTTTACTTTGATGTGCTCGAAAACCGAGAAAATATCCAGCAGCTGGGCATATAAAAATGCCTGATAGAATTGAAAAATTGAATGCATTTGTATATTTTGTAGCTAAACAAACGAATAGAAATACAGGACTGAATTGCTTCGTACAACTCAAAGGATATTCTGCTAAAAATACTTTAGTAAATATTACCTAATGATGCATCATGATTATACAGATCATAATTCATAGGATACCAAGTGATAGCTAATAAATCAGTTGTAATAAATAAAGTCGATAGAAAAAGAACAATCATGATGTATAGTGGACTAGTTAAATATTTCCAAATTCCTAAGCGTTTATAAATTCGTTTGTACCATTTCTTTTCATTATTGGTGGTTTCTGATGATTCTATTCTAAAGAAATTCAGATACTTCTTGAACATATGTGCATTTATACCTGGATTCCTCATTGTTATTTCATCTTGTTTTGTATCGAATTGATATGATAAATTCAAAAAAGGAAATTTCCAGTCGAGAAAAAGAAATGATGAAATTAATAATAAAACACCAAATGACGCCCAAATAAAACATATTTGACGTAGGCTTATTTTATTATTATCAATCAGAATCTGAAAAACAAAGCAAATCGAATAGCATATTTTGATAATAAAATCGATTTTTACTTGGAATATTGTAAACCATATTCCTGAAATGATTCCAGCACCTGTAAATATTGTTGATATGAAAGCTCGTGATTTGGAAAAATAAGCACTTGATGCATATGTTGTTACCATAGTACAACTACCAGAAAATGCTGTAAATACAGTATGAATAAAAATTAAATGATCTTGACCTGTAAGAAATGATCGAATTGATAAAAATTCATTTAGAAAATTTCTCGCTCACCAGGTTGAGCAAAACCTAAGGACAACCATCCAATTACATGAAATATTCTTCAGAAATTGAAAAATTTTTCGAAAAGTTTATGAAATACTTTTTGAAACTTACATGGAAATCAATTTAACAGAGCGAATTCCAAATAAATCAATACAAATACCGACGAATACTGTTGGTAAATTAAAGAAAATCAATCCCAAAGCCACTGCTTCCTTAATTTATGAAAATATTCATTTAGATTTTATGGCAGAAAAGAAGCAATAATATNATTTGTATATTTTGTAGTTAAACAAACGAATAGAAATACAGGACTGAATTGAGTGATATAACTCAAAGAATATTCTGCTAAAAATACTTTAGTAAATATTACCTAATGATGCATCATGATTATACAGATCATAATTCATAGGATACCAAGTGATAGCTAATAAATCAGTTGTAATAAATAAAGTCGATAGAAAAAGAACAATCATGATGTATAGTGGACTACTTAAGTATTCCCAACTTCCTAAACGTTTATAAATTCGTTTGTACCATTTCTTTCCATTATTGATGATTTCTGATGATTCTATTCTGAAGAAATTCGGATACTGTTTGAGCATACGTGGGTTTATACCTGGATTCCTCGTTGTTATTTTATCTTGTTTTCTATCGAATTGATATGATAAATTCAAAAAAGTAAATTTCCAATCGAGAAAAAGAAATGATGAAATTAATAATAAACCACCAAATGATGCCCAAATAAAACATATTTGACGTAGACTTATTTTATCATTATCAATCAGAATCTGAAACACAAAGCAAATCGAATAGCATATTTTGATAATAAAATCGATTTTTATCTGAAATATTGCGAACCATATTCCTGAAATGATTTCAGCACCTGTAATTATTGTTGACATAAAAGCTCGTGATTTGGAAAAATAAGTACTTGATGTAAGTATATGTTGTTACCATAGTACAACTACCAGAAAATCCTGTAATACATCATATGAAGAAGGTTGTGCACCAAAAGTGAATGCCGCTAACGAAGAGGAATACCTGATTAAAGAGTGAGAAGACGATCATTCATCACTTAGCACAAGTACTATGGAAACATCCTGTTTTTGCTGACACAGCAATGTACATGAGTATGCTTTCTTTTATTTTTGGATATGTAGTCTTTGAAAAAAGGATTATCTTATTGAAGAGATAACATTAAACTGATAACAAACAAAACCAGAAGAAGGAAAAGTACAGTTAATTTGACTCTAATCAGTTCAAATACAGATGATTGCGGAATTGCAGCGTGTGATGAACTTTGTGATGCACCGTCTGCAACTCCTTCTTCGTCGTTTTCTTCAGTACATTGACGTGGTAATAACTGAAGATTTTCGTCGGCACTTGGTTTTAATAATCTTTTGCTAAGTAACGCACTGTCTTCTGGCAGTGCCATCGTATCGTCACGTTGAAATCGCTTCATTGCCGTTTGCGAGAAAGTTTCCCAGTTGAAAAACCACACAAGTATGAATAGCGCCGTATTCATTATTATTTCGGCAATAATTATTCCTAGCCAAAACCCGTAAATATTCATATGAATCACGTATGTGAAAACATATGCTAACGGAAGTCCGAATAGATAGAAGCCGACGAATAAGATAATCACTGAGAATTTTTGCATTCCACTGTAATAAATATAAATAAGTTAAATATTGTCTACGAATTCACCACACACATTAGATATTCGCCGTATCCAAATTTATTCTATTTTTACTGTAGTTCTGATTGAACTCTGTAATACTTTATTTTACAGTAAACATGGTGTCGTAATGTATGCAAAGAATAGCAGCCGTCAAAAGATAAAAATAGTCCTTGTCAGAATTTAAAGTCTACTTGAGAGGGAACGATCTCAGATGATTAATGGCTCTAGATAGTATCTCTAGACTAGAGTAAACATAATCGGATTCTTTCCTGATATTGTTTATTCCAACTAATCGCGATCACGAACAGAAGTGCCACATACACATTAGCGCAATGCAAGCGTGAGAGATAAAGAAAAACGTGAATTACACATATTCTATCATGCTCTCTTGAGGGCCATAATAAAAACTTTATAGTTCTCTTACAGATAAGAACATGGTATCATGGTCGCTGTCAGATCGAAACAATAGATTGACAAAGTCGCCGAAAGACACGATCCAGACCATCGACAATCAAGAGTAAATTCTCACGATGAAAAAGTTGTCGATTGTTTCCTGAGGATAGTTGATGATGAAAGTCTCGAATCTAATTTTAAAAAGTTCGAAGATTACAAAAATTCAACTAAGGAGAACGTCAGTCGGACCTTCATGAGAAAGGTATTTGAACCGTATGATTCTCTTGATTTGGCCGGAAGAAAAAACACATGTGTCAGTCGACAAAACATAGATTTGCAACTGTCCTCATTCACAACATGTTACTTTTCTTGTTGTCATTACATTGAACAGAATGGTAGAAAATGGGAAAACTGCAGATCATGAACGACCTTATTTATGACAAGTATGATAAAGCTCGAGATCATGAGATTTCAAATCACGACCAAGATTTGCGACGAAAGGCGCGTCAAAAGTATGTTGAAGATTCAAGTTTAAATTGTCAGGTATCCAAACACTGGTTGAAGAATTTAAAACCTCATCGCCTTAGTTGTTTGGGAAAAATTCATTAGATAGTTGATTCTACCACCATCGCTGTCTCTGCTAATTCATTTTCAGCGAGTGGAACACATCAGATTGGTCAATACATGTCTAGACAAATCCTCAATTCTAATAAAATTGGTATTAAGATCAAAGTGCATTCAACCCCCACACTCTCACGCTTAAAATGGCAACTTACCATGCTCGAATTATGCCAGTTTGAACAACATACAAACCTTCGAAGATATTAACAATAGCAGCCAACAGGAGGGCATTTTGAGCCAGCGACTGAGCACTTGTCGGTACATTATAGATGATTGGGATCCAAGCACGACCGAGGACAACGAAGCATGTAGTGATCGACAATGCAGCTAAGGTGAGTGTGTAAACGACATTTTTTACTTGAATCGCTCTCTGTGTTTGATTGACACCGAGTTGTCGTCCGATAAGAATGTTACCTGCATCACTAATCGATATCATAATATGTAAGATAAACCATATTGTTTGCTGCACTATAACTTGTGCCGAAAGAGAATCAGGGCCTAAGTTAACCACAAAAAGGACGCTCAAACCGACGGACCAATATTCAATACTAGAAATAGACATCAACTGATGAAGCGTTATTTTTAGAAATTCTGTGAAAAAACGCTTGATTAAAACATCGTGCCTCTTAGACACTGTTAGCTAAAGTCGATGTGAGCAGTTTTGACACAATCGTTGAATATCTCGAATATATAATTAGTTGCTGAGAATTTCTGAATTTTTCGGCATAAACATCACGGAAGACTTCGACAATGGCAATCCTATCTATTATGCCTTTTCATTATCCATCTGCAAAACTACCGCGTTGAAACATTCTATACTAAACAATGACTTACTGCTTCTTTTCTTACAAAAGTAATATTGTTTCTATCTTTAAGAAATGACTTACAAGATTGAAAACGCACCTGGGACAGCCAACTTAAGATATGTGTCCCACTCTCGAAGACAGGCACGAGTTACTGGACGCCACGTTTCCTCATACAGCGTCGAAGAACGTATATAGGTCACGAAGGCTAGCAATATGGTGGTATATGACACGATGGCTGATATTGGTACTGCATGAAGGCCAATATGGAGGTAATACAGGCAAATATACAAAGATATAATGTGAATCACGTTGCCAATGGCAAAAATAATGACGATTGGATGTGTTCTTCCGCAACTTGCTAAATACATGCGTAACAGGGATATTACTGCATCCAACGGAACAACAGGCAAGTAGAGTTGTAGAAAAGTATTGGTAAGTGTTATCACATGTGGGTCATGCTCAATCCATCGAAGTGCATATCTCTGAAAATAGATCACCAAAACGCGAAACACTTCCTGTCAAGAATAGCTAGCTCAAGCCCACAGAAGAGTAAGTAGAACACATGTTGGACACTAGAAAACTTTCCATGATTTAGAGAACACACCACAGCAAACATAAAAGTTCCCTATTCTATACTCTTCCTCTACTTTAAAATATAGTTAGCTCTTTGAAAAACAAGAACAACAAATATTTGCTGATATCAATTCGCTAATACTGAATCACCTAATGTTTTGATCAAGAACACAAGTATTTGAACTTTCTTTAATTCATATCTCGGTACAATAAAGATAAGGAAGGATAACGAGAAACACTTACTGCATTCAACATCAACGACCATGAGAGTAAAGAACCCAAGCACGTAATTAGTACGCCACGCTGTAGAATGATGCCCATTCCACTCTTCTTCCCGCTGAAATATTGTGGCAGTAAAGTATCACACCCAAAGTTAAGACCGGCGGTCACCGCTTTGCCTACGAGTCCACAAACAGCAAAAGCCAATGTGCTCGCATTCAGCTCTGCTTGACCTACACTCCCCATTAGAGCGATAGATACGGTTGTGATCATAAATGGGAAAAGAAGGTTGCTGAGACATAATAATCCAGCAATGTGCCCAAGTTCTGTTGCATCTTGCCAAAAACCGAAAGGATACAATTTTGTAATGATATTCGCCTTGTTATTAGTTGCTCCATTTTCATTGATCATTTTGTGGATATACCAGCAATACGAATTGATAAGTTCTATGCAATTAATAAATATATCTGAAACTAAGATAGATACTTATTTTCTACCATAATCCGTTGTCTAAAATAGTTCCTAAATAAGACGATATTTTTAGGAAATACTTTTAGCATCCACTGGTCCGATCGTTCGAAATCAATCTTAGACTGGAAGGCCTGTCAGCTTCAGCAGAAAGCCCACGTCTAATATATATATGCTTGTTACTGTGTAAGTTGAACATAATTATGCTAGCAGTGTTTGTGTTAAGCAACGAAAGTAGATGATTCATCGCTCTCAAACATTCAATCGAAAAAAGGTGAAAGTGTCAGATATATTGTCATATACTAGTTTATTAGTTCATCCTATACTTATACCTTCAACTTATTTATGTCAACGCCTTTTATTACATGATAGTAATAATATGTATTTCTTCTCCTAAAACTGTATGCGTATTCACGTTACGTAAAATGATCAGCGTGTATTGCTCAGATACTAGCATGAAATCTCGTTTGCATGACAAATTCGGCGAACGCATTAGAAAACATACAGAATCGGGCAGGTAATCAGCGAAGTACATGTGAAAATAAAGCGATATATTAAAAAACCCAACAAAGAATACGGAGCGACACACAAAAATACGATCCATACCACTCGTTGAATTGGCAATCCGAGTCTTCGATTAAAAAGACTTTTGACATTTAATCGTATAATCACCGATGATGCTTACTACAATCGTGAAAGTGATAATGTATGAGCGTGGCCTTGATACATGATTTTTATCCGCATTTTCATTCAACCTCAAGACCATCATTAGGGTGTCGTCATTTGAATTTATCTATAAGGATAACAAGTATTCAATTTTTAATGAAGGAAATCAGCCTTTTTGCTTGAGCCGTGAGCGAAATACTCACATTTTTAGTCCCATTGCGTTACTTATGGGCCACACTGAATATACGTTCACGAGAAACGTTGATAATGTTTTTGTTATTGTCCTCATTGAAGAACATTAAAAACGTAGGAAGCAGTAAGAAAAAGAATGAGTCGAATATGTACGATACAAGCATGTAGCACGCTACTACCAAATTCAATCCTTCGATGCGTGATATCGATGCGTCATGCATGTATGAATCGAATGTTTTAAGAGAGAGAGTCTACCATAGGGGACCCCAACGACGCCGCGGAAAAAAAATTATTTTTGCGATTTTATTGTCTAAAATGAAAGGTTTGATTGAAGCATAGTTAAATCCAAAATATTAGATCATTTGGACTTACCTATGAAACATGTGCGAACAAAAACACGCTTTACGAGCCATTTTTTATGCTCAAAAATTGATGAAACATAATGTACTCAGTATTTTGACGATAACTCACCATAGCATTGACCGTTTTAGACCGGGGACGCCTGATTCCAGAGAGACTTATATAGGGCAGAAACCTGACTAACCAAAATCTTTATATATACATGCAGCTTTCAAAATGGTATTGGCCAAGAATCCCCCTAGATCTTTCAATTTGGTGTACTCCAAATTATCAGTGTTTTCGACTTTTTTGCGCGCTGTGATAGCGAAGCCACGCTGAATTTTTTACTAGAGATACGTGACAGTGAGACGCATCTTTTCTTGTAAGATCATCCCAGTCGGAAACGCCCGGAAGTGCGACTTAGTATGAGCGACATTGTAACTGACCGACGAAATCGGGGTCAGAAAAGCGCCTATATGGCATAAAAAAATATTTCAAATACCGAAATAGACTTCAAATTCGGAATCAGCACGCAAAACTACACTAGAAAATGTATTTTTAAATATTATCTTTCATGAGTTTGAGGAGAACAAAATTGTTGGTCTCCTCCTATGACTAAATAATGAACGAAGGGCGGATATTAAAAGAAATGATGATGAATCGTGCCGCCTACGAACGGTAACTTAGTGTCAATTAAGGATGAATCAAGTGCACTGTGAAATCACATATTTTCAAAAGTTTAAATGGTGCTGATAGATCCTAGCAGATTACTGAGAGGCCGCAAACCATGATATTTCGAGCTCGCATTGTACATCTACCATTCCAAGTGATCAAGACCAAGGCAAAACTAACATCAGATTTGAGATCAGGGTTGAAAATTGAGTCGATCCATATAGTTTTAGCTAACTTTGAACACTTCAGATTTTTCATCGAAAATCCAGCCCGTACTTCCCCTCAGGATACCCAGAAAACCGAAAGTTGGAAATTTAATAGGTGGATTATGAAATTGGAATTCGAATACTCTCAGAATATCTATAGAATCAAAGCCAAACGCGAAAACTAATCTAAAGAGGTTTTTAGTCAGTTTTCTTTTTGGAGCCCACGCTGGAGCAGGGTACAGATCTGATTTTTCATGAAAAAATAAAATATCTCCACAATCATTGAAATCAATATGAATTGATACATGTTTTCACGCTGATTCTGAATCGGATACTTTTGTGTGTAAAAACTCAAGTATTACTAGCACTGTCAGATAAAGAAGGGGTCTGATTGGTGGGAAAATCTTAGTCCTGTTCAATAGGTTTACCTGTTCCCTTTATTATCATACCCTTTGAAGCGTGAAGAGTACGCGATTTCAAAGTTAGTCACCTATTTCCTCTCAAGAAAAAAGCCCACATCTATATTTTTCTTCATTCGAGAATAGCAAGTCAGCGTAAGTGTAGCGCACTGATAGTTTAGTCATAGGAGGAGACCTAAAGTTTCCTTCTCCTCAAATCCATGAAACATAATATTTAAAAATACATTTTCTACTGTAGTTTTGGGTGCTGATTCCGAATCTGAAGTCTATTTCGGTGTTTGAAATATTTTTTTATACCATATAGGCGCTTTTCTGACCCCGATTTCGTCGGTCAGTTAGAATGTCGCTCATACTATTGGGTTGGTAAGAAATTTTTTGCGTTTTTTTCGAAAATTTTATTTTCATTTTTTAACTTCAAGAATACAACTAACTTTCAACAATGTATGCTCCATTACTATCTATGACTTGTTGCCAACGCTCAGGTAGAGAAAGGATCCCGCGTTCGTAGAAGTCCTGGGGCTTTTGGTCAAAGAAGTTGAGGAGGTCTATTTTGAGGTCGTTCTCGTCGTCGAATTTTTTCTCGTGTAAATGATTAGACAGAGAACNGTTGAGGAGGTCTATTTTGAGGTCGTTCTCGTCGTCGAATTTTTTCTCGCGTAAATGATTAGACAGAGAACGAAATAAATGGTAGTCTGTAGGAGCCAAGTCCGGAGAATAAGGTGGATGTGGAATAGTGACCCATCCAAGCTCCAATAATTTTTGACGCGTCGACTTTGCAACATGAGGTCTCGCGTTGTCATGCAAGAAGTAAATTCGATCTTGCTTTCCCTTGATTTTTTGTGCAAGCCGATCTAATTGTTGACAGTACATATCAGCAGTGATGGTGTAACCATTTGGAAGAAGATCCCAATGAATAATTCCATTAACTCCCCACCATACGCTGAGCATCACCTTCTTAGAGTGCGGATCAGTCTTAGACGTTACTGCACCTGTTTGACTAGCGCTCAGCCACTGTCGTTTGTGCGTGTAGTTAATGTACAACATCCACTTCTGATCACCAGTAATAGGATTGCGGAGCCATTGGTAGTTGCGATGGGACGTCATTAATTTCATGCAAGAGTCAACTCGTGTCGTATCCCAACTCCGTATTTCCACGTTTTGCCTAATTCATGCAGATGCGTTTCCACTATAATATGGGAGCACCCAAGTTGCTCTGCTAAACACCGCGTAGTCAATGGAGGATCTTCTTCAATAAGCTGCTTTAAAACATCCATATCCACCTGTAGCGGTCTGCTGGTGTGAGGTAAATCGTCGAGTTCAAAGTTACCGTTCTTGAACCGATGAAACCAATGCTGCGCCGTACGGATGGAGAGTACATCCTTGCCCTTGGTGCTGCATATGTTGCTTGTTGCTTCCGTTGCTTTGTGCCCCAAACGGAATTCATGAAGCAGAAGCAGTCGGAGCTCTCTACGAGATATACTCATTTCTAATTCATGATCAACATCCATGCCCATAATTTTGTTGTTGTCCGAAAGATATTCGTACACCCTACATATATCCTTAGTATGGAAACTTCTAGAACTTTCCCGATTGTTCTAGGAAATTCTCGAAAAAACCGCAAAAAATTTCTAACCAACCCAATAAGTCGCCCTTCCAAGCGTTTCCGACTGGGATGATCTTACAAGAAAAGATGCGTCTCCCTGTCACGTATCTCTAGTAAAAATTTCAGCGTGGCTTCGCTATCACAGCGCGCAAAAAAGTCGAAAACACTGATAATTTGGAGGACACCAAATTGAAAGATCTAGGGGGATTCTTGGCCAATACCATTTTGAAAACTGCATGTATATATAAAGATTTTGATTAGTCAGGTTTCTGCCTATATAATTCTCTCTGGAAGGAGGCGTCCCCGGTCTAAAACGGTCAATGCAATGGTGAGTTATCGTCAAAATACTGAGTACATTATGTTTCATCAATTTTTGAGCATAAAAAATGGCTCGTAAAACGTGTTTTTACTCGCATGTGTCATAGGTATGTCCAAATGATCTAATGTTCTGGATTTAACTATAGTTCAATCCGACATTTGATTTTAGAGAGTAAAATCGCAAAAATAATTTTTTTTCCGCCGCGTCGTTGGGGTCCCCTATGGCGGACTCTTTTTTAAAGAAAAAGACTATATATAAAACGAGAAAATTTGCTTATAGAACGAGTCTCTGGCAAGAAAGCAAATGGCTAATGTTATCGATTTCTCAGTATATTCCGGAATTCTCGTGAAAAAAATATACGTGGCCGATATCAGCGAAAAGTATGGGCCAGGACATCGTGGACATTTCNTATATATAAAACGAGAAAATTTGCTTATAGAACGAGTCTCTGGCAAGAAAGCAAATGGCTAATGTTATCGATTTCTCAGTATATTCCGGAATTCTCGTGAAAAAAATATACGTGGCCGATATCAGCGAAAAGTATGGGCCAGGACATCGTGGACTTTTCGCGGCTGAGGAAATTTCGGCAGGAGAAATAATTTTCGAAAATGACCCAACAACCACGGCATTCTATCCATTTGGCGATCAACGTGGAATTTACAGTCTAGAAGAATTTTATCGACTGATTAGTGAACAGTGTGACCCTGATGTCAAGAAGTATCTTACAAGATACTCATTACAATACGATGATAAACATGTGATAGTGCCTAAAAATTACTTAACACGTGATATAGTCGATCTGTGTGTGTTTATGAATCATTCATGTGAAGCGAACTGTTCTCAGTTGGATGTTAAGCAAGTATCTGCTCTTAAAGACATCGAGGCGGGATCTATGCTAACTGTCGACTATGGTCTCTATAATACAGACGACATGCAATTGCTTCCTTTTGACGTGTGCCGTTGTGGTGTAACAGCATGTGCAGGGAATGATGTATTTAAACGTTACAAACATCACGATTGGCAAGAGAAACATTATGATTATTGTTCGCCATACGTTCGAGCAAAAATCGACGAAATCCGCAAGCAACGAAAGAAAGCTTAAGTGATCCAATGCGAGATAAAATAACGGACGAACTGAATAACTCTTAACACGGAAATATCTGTTGGTCTGTTCTGAAGGGTGAGGGCGAAATAGAACTACCATGACCGGTTTCGAACCTATTCGAGTTCGTTATCAAATGACTTAAGCCCTTACCTGTGGAATTTTTTTCTACAGATGCAATAAAGTTTTCGCGAACGAACTTGTTAGATATTGAAAGATCTTTAGGAGCACTGTAAAAATTTCGTAAGCAAATATGTTTTATTACTTTCTGTAGAGAATAGAACTTGTTTTATGAGGAAAGCATGAAAAACTTAATCTTAAAACAGTGTTTTGAAATTCAGGGTTTTGTTCAAAAATTTAATACAGTATGGTAAATACGAAAACATGGATCAACACAAAGCGCAACATGACAAAGCGTACACTCGAATCTTGATTCATGTCTTGCTCGGTTTATCTGATTTTGTGGATGAGTGCAAACGTAACAACGTCGTGCTAGCTTTTGCTTATTTTCAGTGAGAGGAATAAAGGATGGAAAATGTCGTGAAATTAGCCGTGCTGGTGTAGGTTCATTTGATGGTCTTCCTCTCTTGACTAAGTGTCCTGGAAGATTATCGTCGAGATTTTGTTCCAATAAGGAACGAACAAGAGCTATGTGAAATTGAAGCTGAGTCATAGCAGTATTGCTTGTTTGTTGGGTTTTGATTTTATATAACTCGTATGAATTCAGTATAGCAAAATCGAGCAAAACCATACATATTTTCCTGTAATACGTTTTCAATCTCTTTCGAGGAATACTGTAAGCAGCTATCAGTTGATCAGCTATATCGACTCCACACATCGTATCATTATATTCATGGACACATGTTGGTTTCTCAATTTGAATTTGATGTTTCTGAATGATTGTAGTATCATTTTTATGATATGTTGACAATATACGAACATATTTTTTGTCATGCCATTTCAATGCCATCAATGTATTGTAATATCTTGCGATTCGTTCGTTGGTTCGTTCGTTCGAAGCTTAGCAGTTTTAAAATCAGATGGAAGACTTTGGCGATTACAACGAACTGTTCCAACGGCATCTGTACTTCTTTTTATCAGTTGTAAAAACAGTTGTGGTGATGAATAATAATCATCCGTTACAATACAATGCTCTACATCTAAGTAATCTTCTACCAATTTCATCACTATTCGACTTAGCAAAGGTAAATTCTTATATTTCTTATTTATAATTTGTATCATGACCAGCATATATAATAAAATCAAAAATATAACCAGTTAAATCATATAGTATGAAAGTTTTAAATCCAAATCGTGCTCTTTTCAAAGGAATATATTGTTTCCAAAATAGACGACCCTTATATAAATGTAAACTTTCATCAACAGTCAAAACTCTTCCTGGTCTGCACTATCTCTTGAATGATGAACGTAAAATCTCAACAACTGGAATCTGTCGACTGTCATAATTTTGTTGAAAAGGGGCGTAGTCAATAGCTCATCAGTTGTGAAGTACATTTGAACCTCTGGTTTCATTATAATTCCCCGTAATGTCAGTAAACTAAGAAAAACATTGAATTCTTCAATACAGGCTCTCTCCCATTGATTCACACGTGAACGTCGAGAATGAGGTTCATTGCAAATATTTTCAGCGTATTAATTTGTCTCACGAACAATTATTTGTACGAGATGCTGAGGGAGAACATAGTTATAGAAATCAATAGGACTTCGTGCTTTTCCGACTAAAACTTCACGGTTGCCAACAAACTGAAATGAATTTCCATTGATTGTTGGAGTAGTCGTCCATTTAGTTAGATCAATCTCATCATCGGTCTCAGATGAGGATGAACTGTATGTCAACAAGCTGCCGTCGCTATCACTGTAAGAATCGGTACTTGAGTTCATGCTAATTTTGTGCAAAAAAGTTGATCGAGCAGCGAAGAATGTGTGGAAATGAAAATAAATTACTTTAGAATAAGATCAAAAGAATAGTGTATCATTATCTGAGCTATTAGACATATATATATATATATATATATATATATATACGTATATAACTGGTGCGCCATAAATAATTGCCCTCTCAGTATTTTTAAGATTTCTTCACTGTTATCTGTATGATTAAAATACTTTTTTTATCAAAAGATGGCGCTTGAGATTCTATACAAATATACGTATGACTGGACTTGAAAGCCATTCTAAATATATTTCGGAAAAGATGAAAAGTAAAGATACGCAAACAGCTGTAAAAAATAAATATGAAAATGGTGATGGTCCAACGAAAATTTACCGCGATTTAGGTGGAGTAGTGTCATTGCGAACAATTAAATCATGGATTCAAATGATCATCAACACCGGATCTATCAATTTATCACATCCTCCCAGTCGTCCTCGTACAGCACGAACAGAAGCCAATACCTTGAAGGTTAAACGTAGTCTAGCTCAAAAGAAACGAGTTTCAACAAGATTGTTAGCTGCTAAAATAAGTATTTCAGCAACAAGTGCACGACGAATATTACGTGAAGATCTAGGTTGTTTTCCATATAAGAAAATTAAACAATCAAAATTGGCTCATCTTCAAAAAAGGAAGAGGATTAAATTTGCCAATTGGGCGTTAAATAACTACACCAAAGAGTGGGTGAGGATGTGGATGGGTGCATGTACTGAAGGTCTGACGGTTCCGGTGATTATGAAGGATGGGACGATAGATGCAGAAAGATATATCGACGAAGTTCTTCCCATTGCTTCAAAATCCTACAATAAAATGTTAGGAAACAACTCGACTTATCAGCAAGATGTAGCTACACCTCATACACATTATTCAAGTCAAAAATGGTGTGCTGATCATTTTCCAGATTTTATTTCGAAGGATCGTTGGCCTCCAAATTCGCCTGAATTATGTCCATTGGATTACAGCTTATGGAATGAATTAGCTGAATCAATGGACTGGGAGCACGTAACAACAAAGGAAACATTGAGAGGCGAATATATATATGTATACTAGAATAAAGATCTTCTGATGTGTTCGAGACTAAAAAACGATCTTCTAGATCTTTCAATAGTATTCGAGAATTCACCGGACAAAAGGAATTATCATATATAAAAATAGTCGTAAAAGCGACACAAGCGATCAGAAACATCAGAAACGATATGATACGCTCCGTTTAGTGCAGAACGTTAAATTTAATATAAACCACACGAAAAAAATAGGATTTAGAAATAATAGCCTTTGTTTTTTCTATAAGTATTTCTTTGACGAATATATTCGTCAGTCACAATTAAGGGGTTCAACTTAAAATTATGATCTATTATCATTATTTGCAATGTTAAAACATGAAAATAACAAGAATTAATCAAAATCAAATGGAATAGCGGGGAATGTTCAATATATTGTATACTCACTGTGCAGCTGATACGAAGTCAAATTGCTGCTGAGATTGGCTTTTTGTCAAAGTAGAGATGTTGCGAAATAAAAATTGTTCACAATGTGATTAGATTGTAGATCGCGGGATTTTTTGTGTTGATGCATATTGTCAGTTGTTGTGTTTGGAAGTGATTTGATGTATTCTATGTTATTGTGTTAATTTGAATGATAAATCTGAAAGTAAAACAATGACATTGTTAGATATACTTATCGTATTCAAGTTTGAAAAAAGACAGAAAGCGTTGAATGAGTTTATCGAAAGAAGTTGTATTGAGAAGAAAGTTTAGGTGAGTTTTGAAGTTATTAAGCCGAATATTTTGTTGATGGTTGATGATCTGTTAAATTGAAAAATGTTGATAAATGGAATTGTTTCATATAATTTGCACGTTCTATCATATGCCGTCGATGGTTTTCGATAGCTTCATGCACACGTTTCTGGTATTGAGATGTGGTTTCCATATATCGGTTTTGAACGAAAAATTTTTCCTGTTCTGTTTGTATAGTTATTTTGATTTGTTCCAGTTCTTTCCGATGGATAAAAATAGCTTATTGAATAATATCTTTTCATAAAGTTGATAGTGTTTCAGCTGTTTTCGAGGAAGTATAAGTTGTTGTTGATCCTGTTAAAGGATCATTGAGTTTTTGAATATTGATATTTAGATTATTTATGATTTTATGAAGTAAATTAGATGTTGATTTTAACGTTGTTCATAGAGGACTATGTTGCAGCAAAGCAATATCTTCTATTATCAATTGATCTTTTGCTGCTTTCCATATATGTCTTGCCCACGTGATCTGTAACAAATTCAAATAAGAGAGAAATATGATCTTATCAAAGGAAATCTTATAGTTGATATGCTCACTTGTCTCCTGTTTGGTTCAATATCAATGAAATTTTGTAGTAATTGATGGCCAGTTGCATTCAAAAGTAACATTTTTCTTTGATATTCGAATTTATCCTTTACAACTTGCTGTTTTTCTTGTTCTGATCGATAAATAATTGTGTTTAATTCTTTCAATACACTTAAGCAAATCATTAAACCTTGGTGAATAATATTATTTGTATTCATAAAACTGGATTGTTTATTCCTATTGCATTTCTTCTTTTTAGTTATTTTATGCTGAACTGATTTGACAGAAAGAAAAGTTGCTTGATTAGTAGTTGAACCAACTATTATTTGTTCATTTCATTGAAATTTTTTTTGTACTACTGATGACTCTGTATTAGCCGATATATTCGTGCCTCGATGGCGAAGTTTTCGGCGATATCGTTGTAAGTTACGGTTTCCATGACATTTCTTCTTCTTTTTCTTTTCTTTTTGTTCTTGAGCACGTTCTAATTCTTGTGCTACAGTTTGTGGATGTTGATTTTCAAAACTTAAATAATGATCTTGATCAAACGGAATATTCACACCTTTTGAACTATTGCTCTTACTATTGATGTTCATTGCTATAACAGTACAATACTAATGATGAATAAATATATCTGAAATAATTGAAAATATTAAAAAACAAGGTAAAATAACTGTAAAACTAACATTTAAAAGGATAAATGAATAATTCATAAAATTAAATAGGGCGTGCGGTTGAGTACTAACTACCATGACGCGTTTCGAACCTGCTAGAGTTCTCGTCAGATGGCTTATAACTAAAAATGATCAAAAGATAGTATTTCATCATAAAATAACATCCGATAATCAAACTTAAGCTAAATACTATGATACAAAGCAAAACTAGCTATCCGGATATCAACAATGCCCAGATGAACTAGTTTACGCTGCAATAGCGATTATTATATAATTTTCAAGAAGAAGGGTAACACTCACTGTTGGATCAGATGAAAAATCAATATATTAATGAAAACTATGTCCCTGCAACGTTTCATTATTCGATAAGAGAGAAAATTATCGCTTTTCAAAGAAGGAATGTGAAGGCCGAGCAAAGTTCAGTGAACGCGGTTACTATATAATCAATGAGAAAAAAAATAGTCACTCGTCATTCTTTTTCGTGGTATATTGTATGTTAGTTGAATTAATTTCGTTTTGCGTTAGTATCTTTTGGTGCAGTGGAAGCATGAAATATAGGTGAGTATTCATTAATAAGTATTTCTTTCTAGATTTCGCCATTATAATAGTACAAAAATAAGTATGCACACTGAAAGTGATTAGAATTATTTTAGCGTAATCTTAGCGCTTAAGTTAGTTTTCAGAATCATCCTAAAGCTGCACTTCTCATTTCTGAGATTCAATACGATCTAAGTAAATAAGATTTCAATTTGTACATCAGGTCACATGAAGGAAATGATGCAATATCTAGTCCTGAAGAAAAAAAAATTTACGTAATTTTTTATCATGGTATATAGATCAAAGCAATAATTACAGCATTCTAAGAGATAAATGATACTTATTACTCACTCCTGGTTGGAAATCTTATTAAAACATATGTACATATGACGTGTCTGATTCAATAACAAGAATCCTGTGAACATGCGTCAATGGATTAATCAATGAACATAATTTCGTCATTGCAGATGAACATTCGCCATTCTATTCATATTTAGAACATATCTCATTTGTAAACTGTGTAGTTGCTTTGTCGTTCTGTTTCAATTGTTAGACTTTGTACAATAACTCTTTTAAACTTGTCATGTGTATAATGAACTAATGAAATACTTCTCAATAGCACATGTTATGCATGACCATACCAAATATTTTTGTGTGATACCATGGTCATGATAACATTACCATAGAGTCAATTCAAATTGCCGATATAATAATTTATCAACTGAAAGCTCTCAATATTCTCCTACATTATATTTCATTATACCCAAGAGTGTAGTTAGTGGAATCTCTGTCCAATGATGCAGTTTCATTTACTGCTACAATGTAGAAAATACATTGAACAGAGCAATGCATAATTCTTGGCATTAAAGACAAATAGAAATTCAATTTCATTGAAATCATTAATAATAGAATTGTATCAGATATGCATATGAAAATGAACCAATAACAATTTTGTAAAGAGTCACATTTAATATTATTGTAACGAACTAGTTAGATGTGTACAGCTTGTACAAGATCACGTAATTATTAACACTAGATGTTCAGTCTTTACTAAGAAAACACCATATCATGTTATGTTTGATCAAGAGCTACGTTCTGATTCAGATTTTTGGAAACTTGTGAAAGAAAAAGAAATCATCGATAAAGAAGATTTACCAGTACCGATTCCATATTTAAGCGATAACATTAACAATGATAGTGAAGATAATGATGATTTAATTAATGCTGATGTTGCTGCCAGTTCATCAATTAATCATTCACCTACAGAGCCAGCATCCAGTGCTTCATCTGAAGAAACATCAGAAACACGACATGATCGCATACGAAGAGTGGCTACCCGCAATTATTCGAATTTTGCAGATAAAAAAATGAAGCGCTTTCAAAACAGTACGGCTAGCGAAGTCGAAAATTTTAGTTCAAATGATTGTGTGGGCGTGAAGATTCAGTGTTAATCGAACAAATACTGATGCTAAACTGTTACCTTGTTTAATTGTTGAAAAATTTGTTAAATATCAAAACACTTCGTTTAAATTGGCCTGTCGATATGGTAAACCGGAAGATAAATATTCGGTCGAACACCTCGTTGATTTAAGAATGGATTGTCCAGTAGAATTAAAACAACTTATCGTCGATGATTTGAAGAATATTTCATTCATTGAAGCATGTACACTTTAAGCACGTGCACCAAGAAGCGGTTACACTTGCGATTGCAAAAGCAAATGTGCACTTTGAAACGATGTCCGTGTAGGAAAAATGAGGCCTTCTGTTTAACAAAATGTCACTCGAAACAAGGGTGTGGTGGAAATATAGGTGAACAGTAAAATATTTACTTTTGATTGTAGAGTGTTTAGAAAAAATAATTTTCTTGAATAGAACTAACTATGATGCACTTCGATATAAATTTTTTCTATGAATTTATTTTCAATCTGAATCTTTATTTTGCCTGGGCAAATTCTGAATTTGCCTGAATTCCTATTCTGCCTAAAACATAGATGCATAAATAGATAAAATTGAATTCTTGTCAACATATGTTTTAGTTGCTCGCTGTATACCATAAAATATGGAGTAAGGAATCGAATGTTACTTGAACGGCAAATACGAATATCTCTTGATGTAATAGGAAATTAATCATTTGGAGATAAATGTGTACATGTGAATGTGAATAAGTCGGAAAAAATAATAAACATAAAATTGAATTAGTAAGAAAATAGAATGAACACGGTGCTCTACGATATAAGCGAATACTTTAAGAAAATAAAATATTCTAACTATTTCCACTTAAACCATAAGAAAAGATTGATATTCCAAAATAAATCGTTATTTGTTAATTGATACATAACGAAGACTTTTTACATCAATTATTATCGATTTAAGCAATTTCCATGGTTTGCAGAAAAAGAAATAAATGAATTACTTATCCTTGCATGTCCTTCGTAAAAAAAAGTTCTTTCCAAGAAAGGTGAAAAGACATCGCATCAATATCGAAGAAACAGACATGAGTAACTCAGTTCGAAATTATATATATATATATATAGGTGTTCTATACATTTTAGTATGAAACTTAGACTTAAATTCGTCCAAAATTGCGAATTAAAGACGATAGGCTAACTCATAGAGCCAATTAACATCAGAGATGGAAAGTTAAGTCTATTCTCGACTTGAATCAAGTTAAATCACAGCAAGCCAAGTGACTTGATGTGAACAATAGCTTGGACTCGAAGATTTTTGGACGTAATTTGACTAGAAACTTTCTGATGGGTATGACTTGACGTTGGTAAATAAGTCGATCATTTGCCCACGTGTGCGAAGAAAGATGAAAAAAATTGAATTACATGTGCTCAGAGATGGGCAAGTCAAGTCATTTTTTGACTTGGCGATTTTTATTTTGATCTTTGACTTGACTTGACTTGTTCACCTTAACTCATGACTTGACTTGGAAAAACCTCTGACTTGCCCATCTCTGCATGTGCTTAAACACAACTTATTACGAAGTAAAATAGTTAGAAAGATTTGCTATCTTATAAGGCAAAGTTGTTATAAATTGCTTAGGTTTGTCGTATTTATTTGGCAAAAGAACTCAGATCACATGATAACGAATATAGAAATGCGCCGAATCGAGACCGAATTACAACGTACTGCACACTAATATGATCACTGCAAGACTTTGAGATCCTTATATTATTCATAATATACCTGGAAACACAATTTTTTCTTATTCGCTAGACATAATTATGTTGATAATTATCTACGTTATTAAAACGTTTTCTTCTTCATTATTTTTCGTATCCTATTAGCTTACGAAACTTATTGAAATCTGTGAAATACTTTATATAAATGAACTGTTTATTGCAGGACATAACTAAAATACTAAAATAAACTACATGATTCTCCATTGAAACACCATTAGCTCATCAATTAGATTCTTCGTGCATATACAAAAATTAAACCATTCGAAGTAACGCCATATTACTTATTCATTATATTATTCTTTGAATCCATTTTGTCGTGCATTACTAATGTTAATTGATGTATTGGACTAACTTTCTTTTTTCCATTTAAACCTAATTTAAGAAGAATACTCTCATAAGTTTTCTTCCATGCCATTTCAAAATGTTTGTCAAGTGCACTAACTAGAATACCGTCAATAGCTACTTCTAATGTACTTCCTATACTGATAATGAAATCGATCTGATCACTAATTGTTTTCATATCAAGATAAGTTAATAATACGAATGGTCCCCATAGAATAATCCATACTGTATAGAAAATACTGAATCGATAAATTAATTGACGATGATGATTTCGTCGTGATAGAACTTGTTGTGAATGTGTTTGTTTAATATGAAGTACACATCGAATTGATGCTATAAGACTAATGATAATAGGTAAAGCAAACATAAGTGCAACATTCCATATTCGAATGGGAATAGAACTATAAGTAATAGAACAACTTTCTCCGACATTTTCAATTACATTACACCAACTCATTTGATCTTGTACAATCATATTAATAAGAATAAATAATGGAATTATTGCGCAAATGAATAAAATGAAATGTGGATGTCTATTGTAGATATTTTGGTTTCGAACAATTTGCCAATAGCGACAAGCATTCAAAGCAGTTAAATAAAATGATTCAAGAGTGTTGAAATAAATAATAAAATAAGCTTCAAAGTAACATGAAATATACGATGTTGGTGTTGTTGCTCTACTTCGAATACTATATTGAACAAGATATGCGCATAAAAGAAATACATCAGTGGAAATATAACCAACTGGAAAGATGAAACTAAGATCATATTTAATTTTGTGATAAAAGAGTTGACTCCATAAGAACGAATGAAGAAATATACCGAATAATACAATTGATAAGAGTGTGTAATTTTGAGAAAGTACTGTTGAGCTCCAGCCAATAGTGTAGTTAGTAAACGAGTTAACCAACATGTTCTTTTGCATGTGAAAGAGCTGACTCGGTGATGTCAGTTAGAAAGCACGTCAAATTCAGTCTCTGCATGCATGTAACACTATTGTGTAGAGAAAGGAGGAAAAATAAGCTACAGTTATATAACCATCGTTAACATGATAATTACAAATAGTAAAAGATACTAAAATATCATGTTAACCTTTCAGTTCTTATATGTGTGCTTCTTCTTCACGTTCAATTTGATAAGCAGAGAATTTACCTGAAAATAAATCTATTACTATACTTATTGAAAACAATAGAATTATTTCTTTCTTCATATTAAAGATGATTTTCTTTTTTTAGAATTGGATCTTCACTTAATGAGTAATACATGAGGAAAATGCGAGTTTTTTCATATTTAATTACTTTATTGACGTCGAAAGAATGTTGCCGTGTTGATTCTTTGTAAGATATTGAAATAAAGAAATATTCATGTTTTTCCTTTTATTCATCGTAATACATGCTTTTACAACAAACAGCGCATGGAAAATAATCGGTGGTGTTAATATCGATCTCATCAAAGTAGTAGATAAAACTCTTAACAATTATTGATTTTATCATCGTCATATATAATAGACTTAGTGTTTGTTGGGACTAACTATCTTTTTGCGGGATCAGATTTTACCATACTTGTCGGTATTGTGCAAGACAGAATAAATTATATCTTGGTATTCTTATTTCAACATTATCAATTCGTATCATATATTATCAGTTTATTCTTAAAATCTATCTATAAGATTTTATTTTCAACGTTAACAGTTTTCTTGGAGATTACCAATAGAACGTTGCAGACAAAAGCTGTCGAACTTTTAGCTTGTTTTTTATCATCAATATTTTACTGCTTCCAATAGATTTTTAAAAGATCACAGTGCATTTGCCGTTTCTCGCGTTCAACATATACAGAAATTTACAAGAATTGGATCTTTTTTTTGACAGTGTTATACTTGTATGAATCTAAGAGTGAGTTGGAGTGTTTTCAACAACTGTTTTGATACTATGGTAATTGAAAAAGATGAATCAGCTGTATGCTGGAGATTATTAAAAAAACATTCGTTAATGCAATTAAAGTGACGTTTTCATCCATAAAGCAACAAAAATGCATCTCAGACGGAAGGAATGAACTGTCACGATCAACAGAATAGAATTTATGAACGCTCTAATGCTTCATTATTAAATACGTGATCATATGATGTAGTTATATAGACGGTTGTATCTTAGAGAAGGTTTTTTTGTCACATAAATCAATCACTAAATTTTGTGGTTTGAACTATATCAAGAATAGTTCCCGATAATGTACAGATTGATGTTAAGAGATTTAAATAAATTGATATGCATAAAACACAGAATTCTGCAGGTAATGTTAGACACCTAAGTGAAGAGAATTAATTTGACCTTGTGCGGTCTTTGTAATCAGTATGCAAATCATTCGAAATGAGAGACTCTTTAAAAAAAAACGAAGAACTGATTACATCCTATAGTATGAGTGTCCTACCTAATAATTATAAAAATATATATGATAAGTCTTATTCATTAAATACGATTAATATATATTCTAAATGCACTGACTTTTGATAAATACGTTAGTGATGAAAAACAACTGATCAGTGTGCTACTAATAATTAATAACCAATGATTATAAATTGATTATAAAGAGTTAATGATGACAAATTTCTTCAACAACAACTATTTTCATCTTAACGTCTTTTTTTTCAATCAAATAATCACCATGATTTGAATTGTATGTTGATATATGTTTCATTTGTGATAATTACAATGAATCAAGAATGAATTTATTCCTAATCCTATTTTTACATTACTAAGTTCATGTTGTTTGGTCGAGACTTATTTTTAATTGCTCAATTGAATGAAATATATTAAACTGAAAATAGCAGAAAAATAACAACATATATAATAATCAACGATCATTGGAGCACACTCGTATTATCCTCGACTGCATATGGTTTATACTTAAAATAAGCAGTTGGTAAAGCATGTTTAGCAGAACACCAATATACATCTTATTTTCTCAACTATGCTATTTAACAAAAGAATCAGAATATCAAACATTCGGTGCGATGTTGTCTTATTATTATAGTCATGTTTATATAGTACATAGAGAAAAGCTTTTAGTAACTGTTTTACAATGACTTATGAAACAGTTATCGTACGAGAAAAAAAACAGTAATAAATGGGCTCTTCATTAGAATACTAAACAAGTTAGTATATTTTTCCACAGTTGAAAACACCTTGGAAAGCTTTGATTAAAACAGCTATAAGTACGTTAATATCAACCAGAGGTATTCTAAGTTTTATCTTACAAATACGTGAATCAAGTGAAAAAAAAAACTCTCTATATTCAAGTAACTTTTGATGGTTTATCATATCAAGGCTTTAGAAGATTCTAAAGCCATTTGACAGTGTGAGCGTGAATCTTGTATGATACTTCGTAATTTAAACTCCTTTCAACGCTTTACGGTTGTAAACACACCGGAACCCTTATACTTACGTCTATGTCTAAATCCTCATTCAAAAATGTAAACTAAAATCCAGACGCTCGTCTGTATCTATACTTGCGGACAAAATCGTTCAGAGTTTGTTCATAATAATAAGTGATACGTAAATCTTGACAACACCAAGGTCTTCAAAAAGTCAAATCGAGTGCGTCACTGACGGACAGGCTCATAGATAATGTTGGTGAATGTTAAACGTCGGACTTCACGTTGATTGATAATGTGAAGGAAGAATTTTCTCAAAACTACTTTCATATTAATGTTAATGAGAACAGAAAGTATCTCTACAAAGGGATCCCATGTTGATATGCACAAAATGACAAATGTTCTTTATCGTCAGATCGATTAACTTCTGTTCAAGCTGTACAAAGAGTTCTAACTTTATCTCTAATTTCTGTTTTCTTTCTTAGTAGAAATTTTTTCTCGATGAAATTCCTATATTCATAATATATACTCAAGTAAAATGTCAACATTTGTTATGAAAGAGCATTTTCCTCTTGTCCGTATCTTTCACGGAAATAGTCGTAGTTCAGGACCGTATTGGTCAACTTGAGTGTTGCACTATTTTTATTCCCGAAGACTACAGTTTAAATTATTTCGAACGATCGTTGTAACACTGATCGGACTCTCAAAATGTAATACTTTGTTCTTCTTTCAATATTCGCATATTTTTCAAATGAAATCATAATTGATTGTCTATTTTTGTTTATTTCAAATTTTCCTCTCATCTTTTACCTTCGCGCCATCAAGTCATATACGTGACGTTTATTTTCTATGAACAGAATAGAAATTAAAAGCAATGTCTATAGAATTGTCGTAACTTCAAACACAGACAAACATGACTTTCAAAAAAGTGCGATTGTTAGTCACCCAGAAAAGTACTTCGAATAACTAATGATATTAATAATGAGTCGGTTTTCTTTTTCAAAGGCATACAGAAAATGATCTTTATACTTTCACTCAAAAAATATTCTTACTTCTGTAACACTGGCGAGTGAACGTTGAAATCGGAGAACATGTCCAGCACCAGTGATTCCGTGTCTTCTATCAGCTACGTCACGATGCAAATCAATCGTCATGTCGCTTTAGTTGTACTTCTTTTTGGTACAGTGGGTAATATAGTGAACATGATAGTTCTAAGTGAGCAAACTTTTAACAAAATTCCATGCACAAATTATCTTTATTGGTCTTCAATGTCAGCAGTGATATATCTTTGGTCAGCACTACCAACACGAATTCTGGAAGGGTAAGATAGAAGTGTGACGGTTTCTGCTAATGATATAAAACCGTACATAAATATGT